>LQRL01124227.1:17610-28216 GCA_001703475.1 Hydroides elegans
GTTTATTTCCTAACAAACTTCAAATGTATTACTTATGGGAACCCCAAAACAACGACCGGTTAGGTGGCTTTTTACCGCTTTTTCAGTTTCCCATAAGGAATGCATTGGAAGACAGGTTTGTTAGGAAATAAAAGCAAGAAAAAGGCTTCCAATGTGGCCAGGCCCTTAATTCTCAATGACTAACACACATAATTTTTTCATGAGTATGTCACAGAAAGAAAACAAAATAGTATGTTTTTATTCAAGTAAAAACATGTATTTTAGTCACTTTTAATTAATTATCTTATTGATATTCATAAGCGCTATGGGCGACACGCATGACCGAAAACATGGGGCAGGACCATGTGCTCAAGTTTTTTTTAAAGCTAAATTGCATGTTTTAAACAGATATTGATAAACTATGTCAGCTGACCTGCTATTATAATTGCTGGGTGAAATTGGGACGAAGTGCTCAAGTCAATCCAAGAGAATAATTTATTTCAAACTACTCTTCATTGTATTTTAATCAGTTTTAAAAGCAATTTTTAATTGCCTTTTTGTAAAGCATTATGGGCGACACGCATGACGGAAAACGTGGACCACGACCAAGTTCTCAAGGTCAAGGTCACCATTCGCGAGTTGCTCGTCTACCTCGTATTCATCGCTGTGCTCTCAATTAGTAAGTTTCCTTTAAAAAAACATTATTATCATTTATTTACTTCTGTATTTTATATGGTTTTATTACTTTTTCAGAAAAATGTCGCCCTAATTTGAACAGCCAGGTTTATTATTCAAATTACTGGAAATTGTTTTGACATACACGGTATTCAGTTAAAGTATGACCATTTTTGTACAAAATATATTGATACGCATTTAATGATACGCATTTAATGCTGCTCATATCGTCTTCAGTATTTAGTTTTTAATGTTTCTTTAACCCAGAACAATGTCGGACTTATCATATATCAATATATTGCTTCGCATAACTTCGTAAAACATATAAAGATTTATTCATTTAATTACGAATGCAATAATTTCCTTGTAACCTCAAAGGATTTATCATTTTGGGGAAAAGTCACTTTTTCGCGCTTGAGCCACGGGCGCCCGTTTAAATTTGAAATCTGATGGATTCTATTTAAATGAGACATTACAAAAGGTTCTTTGTATAAATATAAGTTCAAGACATTTGATATATATGATGCAATTTTTCAGTTACCTACGGTACCAAAAGCACAGAATACACACAGATGACCGAAAAACTGACCGACCTCTTTCTGGATACTGAAATTGATGAGAGCAAGACCACGTTCAGAGGAATTGCCAGTGCAGCTGATCTATGGAACGTAAGTATTTTTGTTTGTATAAACCGAATCATATGCTACAAATGAATACACAAATATACAAAAAAAAAAACTGCTTAAACACAGAAAAATACCGAATTAGCTGGTATACAGACGACAAATTTAAAAAGAACTAAGGATGTATAAATTGCTCTAAATGGTACCACAAATGAAAAGACGTTTTAAAATATCCACTATCATTTCATACTGTTCATATACACTCGCTTTTATTGTTATGACATGTCACAACTTCTTGCAATATGATATAAAGGGTTCCATGAATAAAGATGCTTACTAAAAAGTCCTTTTCGCATTTAGATTCCGAAGGAGTTATATAACTCTTGATCAAAATCAAATAACAAATTGGTTATTTATATCAAAATAATTCTATATGAATTTTCGTTAAGGGACAATTTCTTAAACGTTTGGAGCCTAGTTTTCTCAACAACACGCATCTATTCAGTACATTAATACTGCAATGACTTCCCATGTTAAATTAATTCTCTCAATTATATCAACTTCAGTATATAGAAGGCCCCCTCCTCAACGGCATCTACTGGTCACGTGACCGAAACATCGCCGGACGCCCCGGTTTCATCCTGTACGAAAACCGGATCCTTGGCGTCACCCGGATCCGACAGCTGCGCGTCCAGAGTGAGAAGTGTGACGTCACGAAAGATCCAGGTCACTTTGAGTTTGTTAATATTTATATGTTAGATACAGGCATTCATACGAATACACATTTCACAAATACAAAACGAAATTAATATGTGAGTTGTAACATAAAGGAACAATTGCTTCACTAAAACAATTATAATAAAAGCAGGTATGGTCTCATAATCAACGTTTCTTCTGAAAGAGTTGTACTCGTAACGTTCACAGTTCCGTTTTTAATAATAGACAAAAACTGTTGAAAAATGTATTAATACCAACGAAACTCTCCTATGATAACTCAATTTCATCCCAAATCCATTTTCACCTCAAGGTCGAGATGAGTGTTTTGGAAGTTACAAAGGAATTCGAAGTACCGGTAATGCGGAAAAGGATGAAGATGAAGGGTTTGGACCGCGCGATAGCAACTTGACTGCGTGAGTTGAAAATATTCACACAATATTCTTGATTTACTATATTCTTTATAACAAATATATTTGTATATACTTACTACTCAAATTTAGTTTTAAGATTTGTGGGTTTTTAAGGGTGAAGATAGTGTGGAATCTGGAACCTGCTCCCTTTTCTATATGTAATATAGTATAATATATATCTATTGCATGCATACGAATAAAAGTAGATGTAAGTTTGTAAGTAGAGGTTAAGACAAAATTGTTATTTACGGCATATTATAATGCAAATTGTGGTTCATGCTTTAAATCTCCTACCGATAGAAATCTTGTTATCTATATTATAAATGATACATAGATTTGCAAAATAAATGTATGTATCATTGCATTCCTCCTTTCCATTAATCTAGTTGGAACTTCTCGCACCCAAAGAAAACATATCCGACCACTTCGATTATGTCTGAAATAAGATCTAGTTGGCTATAAACTACATCGATATGTTGTTAATCATAGGACCGCTATTCATTTAAATGTTCATATGTCACCAAAGAAAGTGAATCAATTTAGATGACTAGAAAAAAATATTACGGCATATATTTTGTTTAAAAAGTAAAATATACTTAATAAATGTATCGTCTGATCCAGTTGGACCTACTCGCCCCCACAAACCACAGCCGACCATCGCGGTCACATGTCGTATTATGACGGAAGTGGCTACATGCAGAATTTAGCGCGAAGCAGAAACGAAACCGAGGCAATCCTGAAAGAGTTGAAGGACAACCTCTGGATCGACCGGGCGTCGAGGGCTGTGTTTATTGATCTTACCGTGTATAACGCGAATGTGAATCTGTTCTGCGCAATAAGGTTCGTCGTTTTAATGTTACAAAGATGTTTGTATCGAACTGACTATGTATGGTGCAAATGTGAATCGGTACCGCGCAATCAGGTGTGTAGTTTTGAAATTATTTCTAAAATAAATTGAAAATAGTATATTGTGTGCATGTGCGGAAAGCGGAATATCTTTAAACCAATTAAATGCGACATTTATTATCACAAACCAAGAGGAATCTGCATCAGCTGAGTGTAATTAATATCCTATCGATTTCTATTTCGGCTGGGCCATAAATATATATATTTAAACAAAAATGAATTTAACTGAAAATGGAGCTATTTAACGAAATGATAGTATAGTTAAATCAAGAAATTAATGTTTATGTTACATATAGTTTTAATAAAATCATTATTCAAGCAATAACATCGCACTAATGATCGATTTATGTTTAGTACATGCACATGTATATCCTAGCAATATCAACTTGAGAATGAAAGAATACTATGCATTATAGATAAGATTTCTGGATGCGCATCAGAGCATTATTCCATTTTATGTTTCAATGCGTCTTCATGGGGGTTGTTAAGTGAAATCTGATTCACTTTATAGCACATTTGAATATTTGATTATGAGATGATTGATTTCCTTGAGATATTAGAAATTATCACCAGACGTCTCTATCCGGGAAATTGCGCACAATTCTTATAAACAATCTACTTATTGTCCATAAAATGCTACCCTTAATAGCTCTCGATATTAGAACAGCGTTGCGATCTACTCAAGCGACAGGGGCGCATCCAGACCATTTTGAACCGGGACACAAATAAATAATATTAAGCACACGACGGGGTACGGTACAAATATATATTTTTGGTATTTTTTTTTGTCTAAACAGACTAGTTGCTGAATTGCCAGAATCCGGTGGTCTTATCCCGTCGTGGTCATTCAAAACGGTTGAACTCTTCGAATATTATCTAAACCATATATTTTTTTTGGTAAGATCAAACATCACCCCTGGCAATCAATCGCCGGTCTACGAAAGGCTAGGGAGTCTACTTCAAATTGGACACCGGTCTACTGACAAATGCTAACCGATCTTGCAACCAAAATACTCCAAAAGCAAGGGATGTGCATCTAAAACATGTTTTTGAAGCAGTAATTAAGTATACGATGTTTTCTAACATTTTGCATTCGGCTCTAAGGTTGTTAATGTTTAGTCTGCATTAGTCATTTAAAAGATACGATGAACGGTTTCTAAGATTATAAAGAAAAACCTCGACCCTCCCGCCGTAATATGACATGAGCTCGATGTTTTCTAGTAGATATTACTTTAATAAGAGAATATTTCATTTATGTGTTTTATATCATTCGATTCAGAAAACTATATTCTTCATGTTGAAAAGCAACACAAACAAATTAACTTATTAAATAACGCAGTTTTATTAAGAAACCATTTGTCTTTCCATGGTAAAAAAGGCGTGTCGATCTACAACATCATGGTTGGCGATCTTGCAACATCATTTGCGAATTGAGTAAGGAGGTCTACTAGCAAGATTGGAGCAAAGACTAGGAACTCTACTACATTTAAGACAATCACATGATATATGATATACCTGGTACTGCAATCAAAGTAATTTGAGGGGTGCACCTTTGCGGTCGTACGTCCCTATATATTCGACCGTCGTTTTCTCCCGCGCGTTTATAGTTTTAGATGAATTTTGGACGCTTCGGCCCCTACCACTTCGGCCCCTATCACTTCGGCCCCGATTGGACACTTCGGCCCTTTTTGGAAAAGACACTTTGGCCCCTCGTCAAGACACTTCGGCCATTCATGAAAAGACACTTCGGCCGATTTCAAAAGTCACTTCGGCCCCTCTCGAATGACACTTCGGCCCCTTATTTTTGTCCCCTACCACTTCGACCCCTTCGTAAAATGTCGATTAAAGAACAGTATCTCAACCAGTATTATATCATAAAAAGAAAATATTAACTTACCATACATAATTTATTCCCAAAAGTCATATTAAAACGCGTTTTCTTTTGACGAGTATAATTTTGGAAAAAGATATACCTTCTACAATGGACATTATGTGCAGTTGAATATGACTTGCATCAAAATGAGGGAAAAAACATGACTCTTTAAACATTTTTTATTCCAAAGACCTGGTTTTATCTAGACAAAATATTTTGTTTCATATTGTTTGATTATTTACCATACATACTCTTCGAACTACAATAAAATATAATATGAAAATAGAATATGGATCATTATTGTATATTCATCAGCTGAAAAAAAGATAAAGTTCTGATTGAAGACCCTTGTTCTTATGAATTTGTTATTGCACTTTATCATTTATTCAAGAATTATTATCAAATCTAATAGTTTAAAGTGTATTTTTTCAAGGGGCCGAAGTGGTTGGGACGGAATAAGAAGGGGCCGACGAAGTGTCTTCTACGAGGGGCCGAAGTGTATTTCACAAAGGGCCGAAGTGTCTTTTGCTAGGGGCCGAAGTGTCTTTTCACGAGGGGTCGAAGTGTCTTTTCCAAAAGGGGCCGAAGTGGTAGGGGCCGAAGTGTCCAATCCCCGTTTTAGATTGCACTCGCGCTAATGCACATTTCAATTCGATGTATGCATTCCATGTGTTTTCAATAACGAGATCGGCGACCGAAACATAAAATGTCGTAGACCCTATTTTGATCCTAGCCATTAAAATCATTAATGTAGTAGAGCGTTTAGCTATTAACCTTTTAAAATGAATGGCATAAAGTATGTTTAAGAAGGGTAATACGACGTAATCCGGGTAATAAAATATTGAAATAGTTAGAACAATGCATAATCTGATTAATTGGGTACTTTCCGGTTCAATACGGTATATTCTTTGCTTTAAAATTTCAAAAACTCATCGTCAGAGGGTGGAAATATCGAGACAAGCACCTAGTTTTTCCTTATAATCTTTTAAAGGGAACAGCCTTTTCAAACTTGTTTATGTTTCTGACAAAGGTATGCTAATGGATCACCGAATGCAAACAAAAAAATCCATGAAATATTTTTAAAACGTCAATAAAAAAGCATTTTATAAACAAATACATGTTTTTTGCACGGTAGACCGGTGACCATCTTGTAATAGACTCCCACGCCGTTCGTAGACCGGCGATTGATTGCCAGAGGTGAAACATCAGTATTTACAACCTACTTTCTTCAAAAAAGACTGGTCGCTCAGTTTTCAGAATCTAGCTGGCGGCCTCATCCCGTGGTCGTGGTCATTCAAAAAAAAATGAAAATATTTTGATAATAACGAAATCATATATTTGTTTGGTAAGAACAATAATCATTATTAATAACCTACCTTTCTCGATGCAGATTAGTTGCCGAGTTGCCCGAGTCCGGTGGACTCATCCCGTCATGGTCATTCAAAACGGTGGAACTCTTACGTGACGTTGATACATTTGGCAACTTCATCCTGGCTTGCAAGCTGATCTATGCGCTCTTCATCGTGTATTACATTATTGAGGAAATTCTCGAGGTAATCATGTTTTGCTAAAATATACTTTTTATTTGTCATGTCGGTCATTCCGCAAGTGCCTTCAAGAACTATTTAACATTTAAGGGCGCGGTTATAAGTTTTAAAATCGCAGTTTTTCGTTGCTTTCAGTGTATTCCTCATGGGAATCTGAAAAAAAGCCTGGCTTTTTAGAATTCAACGGAAAATTGTGAGTTTTCTATAATAAATACGTTAGAAAAACACTGAAACTACTTTCTAAACCGCAAATATAGCCATGCCCTAACTCAAAAGTATATAAGAATTGTCACAGTCCTGGAATTTTCTGCGATTTCAGATGAATTGGGTTTTTGAGGTTAAGGTCGCGTTCACGCAAAACAAGCAAAGCAATTGCTCGTAGCCGGTTTGTTATGTTTTCTATACCATTCTCACTTGAACTTTATAGCGCGTATTATATTTGTTTGAATTTCGAGCAATAACACTCAAGTCGATATAAAAACAAATGGGATACGAGCGATTTTTTTATGTTTTGCGTGAACGCGCCTTTATGAATAAAAACCCTAAGAAAATCCAATATTGTTCCGAACAAGCAAGGTTGTATCTTTCTGTCTCATTCGTAGAAAAAAAAACTTTAATATTTCTCCAATTGTTCTATTTGTATTAGCGATTTTTTATTAATGTATCTTATTCCATTTATTATACCATAGATCTGGACACACAAGCTGAACTATTTCAAGCATATTTGGAACTATGTGGATCTCTTTCTCATATTCACCGGAATATGTAACCTCGGCTTCGATGTGTACAGGTAGGTGAAACGCTGATCCAAAAACAAGACTGCGGTTACATAAAACGTGCAATTTAAATCAGATGGTTCGATTCTCAAGTTTTTCTTCGTTTAAGAAATCGCAACGCGCGACAGAAATTTCGGTCCTTGCGATTTCAGAAAAAAAGAAACAATTGAATTTTACTAGATTTTAATCGCACGTTTAATATACCCACAGCCTTATAGGTGACGTTTTACCACATTCATCTCATATCTTAGACCGAAAACGGTAGAGTCTATCAACGATGTATGTTTTTGAATTATTTCATAAAGGAAGCCCATACTATTGCAATGCTATGAATGATTTATTTTTCAGGACAACAAAGGTTGTATCGAAACTCGACACGCTCTTCCAACATCCGGACACGTACGAGGAATTCGGTCAGCTGACCTACTGGACCTGGATCTTCAACAACATGTCTGCGGTGATGATCTTTGTCGCCTGGATCAAAGTGAGTTCTAAGGTCCCGTTTAGACAAAGTAGGGAAAAATGGTGGTTTGAAGCCAATTGATAAGAGCAAGACTAGTATTAAGGTCGCATTCAGATGCAAAGCAAACTATGTCTGCTGTGATGATTTTCGTCGCTTTGATCAAAGTGAGTTCTGAGCCCACACGACAAAACGTCGAGCAACGTCGATCGGACGTTCGTTTTTTGGCCGATATGAACATTTCCGGACGTTATTGTTTTGTCGCGGACGTAGGGAACAATGTGGTTGTAAAATACATGACGTAGGTCGTGAAATATATGACGGTTCTTCTTTAACTCACCTCGACCCTGGATTTTACTTCTATAATGTAGCACGGCTTAAAAAAACACGAATAAATTGCAGTTTAGAAAGAAAGCATATCACAAAATAGGATTATTTTATAATAAACATATGCAGATTGAAAAGTTGCGAAACATATATTTATTTTGGTGTTGTTCAAATACTACCAATGGGTACAAGCTCTAAATTTCAACCGGAAGTACCTCTGAACTTAGCCTAGAATTCGATTTTTTAAAAAAGTTTTGATATAAAATCGTTGTTCCTCCCCTCACATGTTCTATCTCGCATGTTTTGATTATTTGAGGGTGGGAGTAAAGACCGCGCGCTTAATAGAGACACATATGACAAACAAAAGATTCCTATCAAAATTTGATTTGAAACTGGGTCCAGGCTATAATAAAAGATAGATTTACGGTTTGGATATGTTCACTATATTCTTAGATCTAAGGTAGCCAGATTCATTTGGGCTGATGGGAACGTTCCCGTTTTCTTTTATTCATATCATGGATTATACATTCATTGAGAGGAAAAAAACACGTTAAGGACTTGGTCACACGGAAAGCTTCTTTGAGCTTTTTTAGCTTAACAATGTGTAACTTTCAATAAATTCCTTATGGGTAAAAAAAAACGCTCATTGATTGAAGGTTTTTGAGTTCCCATCAGGAATGCATTGAATTGACGGTTTTTAGGGTTTTATGTTAATACACGCTAAAAATCTCTCTTTGTGGCTAGGCCCTTGTGGTAGGATAGAATCTATCTCACAAAAAGGTTCCCATTTCTCTTGAACAACCGGAGCACATGAATTTCATATGATTTTCAGGGGCCTTTCTTGTCTCGATATCCTTAAAACCTATAATAGAAGATTGATGCTAAAACAGGTTAAGTTTACAATCGGTTTTTTCAGTGAAACAGGGTCAAAATGACTTTTGCCAGATTTTAACTATGGGTGTTTATAATCCATATTACTTTTGAAGATTGGTTTCAATTTTAGATGGTCTGCAACGCTTTGTCGGAATAGAATATTGAGTATGATTTTTATAATATTGCACGCACCCCTTTAAGTGTCAAACAAGACATGTATGTCTCTCTGAATTATTGATAGGGAACCGAGGGGAGGGGGGGGGGCACCTACTGTTTAATTTACAAAGACTTCAACAATTTAAGAATCTGCAACATTTTCTAAGTTTCTCAAACTGCTCCCAAATATACACCAATTTAAATGCATATCTCTGGATTTTAGTGTTTTGCAACAGATGAAAAATTATTAGTTGTTTCATATTGATATATTTTGAAAAGAATAGAATAATTGAGAAAAATGTTATTGCAATTTAAATAATCCCGTGCCACATTATAGTTAACTTGTTGTCTGTGAATTGCGTTGTGTAAATATCATTTTCAATATTTGTCCATTTCAATGTATATTTGCAAATGTATTAATGTTAAAGGTCGTCAAGTACATGATCTTCAACACGGTTCTCCTCGAGTTGACCTCGACCCTGGAGCGCTGTGCCTGGGATCTATTCGGCTTCCTTTTCCTCTTTATCGCCCTCTTCTTCGCCTTCGGCCAATTGGGAAATGCGCTGTTTGGGGCGCATGTCAAGAACTTCAGTCGACTCGGACACTCCATGTAAGTAGAAGTCTATCGGGAAACAGTCATGCGATGTAAAAATGACAGCACGTATCGAACGAAATACTTTCATTTTGTCCTATCATGTGCGCGTAGAAATGTTGAAACATTGCGAGCGGTGAGCAAAGCAGTCGCAGTCCCGACTGCCCATTGAACATTCTTAGTATGTGCCCATAGCTGTTTTTTATAAACGAAACGTTAAGTTAGAATGACGTTTATTCAATATTGCGACGTTAACTGACGTCAATAAAGTATTTATGACGTCGCATTGTGATTGGAAAAAATAGGCCCATATGTTTTTACTAATACTACATTGTTCATATTTGTAAACAAAAAATAATTTCAAAGAAAACACATTTGCTTTCGCAGTATGACCTTATTCCGCATCATCCTTAGCAATTTCAACTTCCTCGAACCCAAAGAAGCAAACCACATCCTGGGACCATCTTACTTTTTTGTTATATTATTTTGGTAAAAAATATCTATAATAAAACGCATTTGCTCTGGCAGAATGACCCTGTTTCCCATCATCCCCATTGACAATTTCAACTTCCTTGAACTGCAAAAAGCCGACCGCATCTTGGGACCGCCTTACTTCATCATCTTTGTGGTTATCATGTTCTTCTTCCTGCTGAACATCTTCCTGGCGATTATGCGATTTCTATATATGAAAA
>LQRL01124229.1:7719-21227 GCA_001703475.1 Hydroides elegans
GTCACTGTTCGCATCGGTGCGCTAATCCTCTGATCCCTGATGCCCATGTTATTCTTTAGTGATAACGGTCACAAAAGAACCACGGTCCTTCGCAATGAATGGACCGATCAGAATGGGATTAACATAATCCATGGATCCCACTCTATGCTATAGACACAAAAAGTATATCAATATATCATATACTATATGTTTTATATTTCATTTTTACCTTACAAAAATGGGAGGGATTTTAGCCGGGAGGGCTTTTAGCCGGGAGGGCTTTTAGCCTACCTTGCAAAAATGGGAGGGCTTTTAGCCGGGAGCGCTTTTGACCGGGAGGGCTTTTGACCGGGAGAGCTTTTGACCGTTTACCCAAAATAGCATATAACATTATAATAACATCATAGAAATTTGCCGCCTTTGTAAAGCCGTTTTCGTTTGTTGCAATCACGGTTATCACGAAATAAAATTATGATTATGTTTACATTTACAACTTATTTGCTACAGTATAAATATTATATTTCCCATAAAACACCTACATACACCTTTTTAGTTATGATTATACTATATATATATATATGTATCCAAGACATTATATATATACAAAGGCATACTATGGACATTTATTTATATTGCAGTATACCTAAATATATCTGTATTTGTGTATAATTTACCTTTTCAAAACATCCAAAATAATATAACCATTAACGATGAAAAATGATGTCTCTATCTTGAAAAACATAAGATAACATGAAACAAAAGATAACATGATACATTACAACACATTCGATCAACATAATAAAGCACTATCTACCGCGACAACATTAAATGTCTATTCAAAGCGGTAAACGTGCAATTTTCCTGTGTCGCAATCACCAATCGAAATTTGTGTATTCTCTACGAATGCACCATGAGGGTATTTGAGACCAGTGATTGAAATCCCAATCCATTTTCCGTCTGATGTCAAAATTACTAATCCGTGTTTTTGCGATGTGCATGTCATTAGAATCGAACCATCATTATCTGCACCGCATAATGTGATGTGCTCCAATTGTATTCCGATTGACGGTCTACACGATTCAAATCTCTTTTGAAGCTTTCCACTGTAATCAAATTGAAATATTTTGTTGGAATCACACAATGCTACATAGATCTTGTCTCCTGTTGCTTGCATGGAATTGCAATCATTCTTCTGATGGTTCGGAATCTGAATTTCTCTTATTGTTTCGTGTCCCTTCCCATCCAGACGTAGCTGTATTACCTTTGCTTTATCGTTATCCAATAGAAGCACTAAATCTTTAACCACAGATACATCACAGAAGTTACCCTCCACGACTTTAAATTCGATGGTTCCCTTTTTATTTGCTATGTAACAACCGTTTTTTGCCGCAATGGCAATTTCAGAATTCCACTTAGCTAAGGAGTTTATTTGTCTTAATTCATCATATTTTGTTGTTCGCACTTTTTTCCCTTCAGTAGAGTAAACCTCGATCGTATTTGTTCGGTATTTCAAAACCAAAAACTCATTGTCTACCTTTATAGTTTTAATACATTTTCCACCTAACTCTATCTCGATTTCAAGCACAGGATTCTTCTTACTGATATCCGTGAACGTCGCATTGATTTTCGATTTTCTTTGGACCGTGCCTATAAGGTTTGCTTTCTGGATATCTGTCTCGACAAGTGTAATCTGCTTGTCAGGTACATACTCTGTGATTTTGTTATTTCCTTTTGAGACCGTTTCCGTTTGTGTCCCAAATGTAACTTGGTACAATTGTAGTAAGCATGTTCCTTTTGCCGAGTCAATGCTTGATTCACCTATTGCTACGATGTTCTTTTGACATTGGATCTTTGACTCGACTCGTTTGCAAAACGAATCTATTGTGTTACATTCTTCATCTTTAGCTTCTTGTAATTCTTGTTTGATCTTTTTGCAGTCTTCTCGTGCTCGTTGTATGATATCTGTGCACTTCTTCTCAGCTTGGGATTCCATGTCTTCGTATCCCTTCTTAATAGCCTCAGCCTGATCGATTGTATCACCCAGTATCTGTTCATGTCTCCCAATCTTCTTGTTCAATTCCTCTATGTTTTCCTTCATAACTGGTTTAACTCTTTCTACTGCTTCGTCGATTGTATCGGTTTGATGTGTTTTGTGCTCGCTTCCGTTACATAAAACGCAGATAAATACACTGCAGTCTTTGCAATGAAGTTCAGCAATCTTCTTTGGATGACGCTCACAACGCACATGTTTATCATATACGGGAGCGGTAGTATCGCTTAGCTTTTCAACGTAGTGATTGCTAAGAAAGGAAAACCCATTATGTGCGCTGTAACATGTATCACAGAAATCCTCCTTGCAATCGTGACATCTCCAAATCGGAATGTTTGTGTTACATTTGTCACACATCTTCTTAGCTGCTGCTTTATCCTTGGTAGCAACTTTGAGTAACTCTTGGATACAATCCACGGTTTGTACTTTGTCCTTAGCTGTAACCGTGTCGCAAATGGGGCATTGTATACCAGACGCGAGATCCGATTCCACCGTTTTAAATTCATCTATGCAGTTTTGGCAGAAGAAATGGGAGCAATCAAGCGCTTTTGGTTCGGTTAACTGTTTGAAGCAGGAAGGACATTTTAGTTTTAGACCCTGCGCTGTAGGGACACTTGAGGCCATGATGAATCTAAAAGAGTATACATGATAGGAAAATAACTACAAAAACACAACGAGTACATTAACAATTTTGATATAGATATTTAGGATAATGTAAGGTTAAAACTCAAATAAAATAATGAGGTCTGCGTGATACTGTATAGTATGTGTTTAAAGTTTTGTTGAACAATGGCCACGGAAGTAGCTCCGGAATATGCGATATGTATTCTTTGTTATGGTACATTATATTTAATAATATACTTATATTACATTTAAAAATGAAATCGTACTTTGTACACATACTCTATCGCTTATAGCATAAACCTATCCAATGAATGTTGATAATTCATGTTTAAACCAATTATAAATTAGTTAAAATATCTTTGACGTTGTTTATTATCATAAGAAATGAACATTAATATTTTTTGCATATTTTTGCAATTAGTAAAACCTAAATTGTTAGTTAAATTATGATTCACCGACCTTGCTATCGAGGTGAAAGAGTAATAATAGTTCTTGCACAAAAATGAATAAACATACAATATCCGTTGCTAAAAACGCTTCAACAATCCGATAATTGCTATTTGATTTATTCAAAATATATGTCTTATCTCAATACAAGATACAACTACAATAAATCTGCGTAGATTATTAGTTAATTTGGGTCATAAAGTTATATCATGGCAACTAAGTGGATCAATAGTTGGTCTCGATATTATCGATATTGAGTGTGCATTTTTATGCAAAGCATATCCGTATTCACAGTTTAAGGTTGAGGTCAATACATGTGAGTTTATTTCAGGCACACTTCTTACTTTCCTTTTAGTATTATTACATTTGAATTGTTATCGTATTTCGCTTTATTCTCATGCGAGCAGGGATTTATATAATACTTTGAAGCATGCAAATTCAATCATATTCATTTGAAGACCGGTATGATCTTTCAAAATTTACAAAGCATAGGCGTACACCATGACATTTTGTTTGTGCCATTTTTGCTACTTGACGCTGTTCGATCAACCATATTGAAATATCAACTAAATAGACTAATATATGTACATAGTGCTGACATATAATTTCAGTGACGTTTAGTATCAGCTTTGTATAGCTAACATTACATGGCCACCCTTATATGCATACATTTAAATGTCCTATTTTGTAGCACATTGACCTACGTCGAAACAAAATCGGACGCGCGCATAAGATGTTCTGGTGCGAGGTGCGGATCACAATATCACATATACATGCATGTCTTAAGAAAGCCATTCGTTACATGTCACGCCAGTCGCGATGTATTAATTGCCCCACTTGACGTTGGTTGAAGAGACTCACCCTGCTATCGCACTGTTTAATATTTTTTATTGTCATACAGACCCTTGGCGTCATCACAGCTCCCGATGGAGGCGAAATCTCACCTTCGAACTCGTGTGACGAGAGCGAATCGAGCAACACGTAAGTAGAAAGACACTACTTACAAATTGTAGATAATTGTTATATGGATACAAAGCGTAGAACATAGGCCATTTTAAAGTTATGCTCTAATAATAGAATGAATAAGAAATATAGAAATATTCTTCCGTGTAACGAACTAAGAAATATAAATAAGTAAATAAGAAATATAGACATATTCTTCCATGTACCATCCCCCCGTAAAAGCATAATCATTTTACACTTTGCATGTGTTTAATATTCGTAATTCATCATTGTCTATAAAAAGTTATCAAATTAGTGCGAAGCCAAGAATAAAAAAAATAAGAAAAAAAAACCAAACCATTCCTGAAAATGGGAAGGATAAAAATGTTTTTCTTTTAGTGTAATAAGGTTTCCGTCTATGCATAGACATCACCCACCCCCCCCCCTAACCCACCGAAAAAAGCAAAATATAGCGCCGTAATCAAATCACGGATTAAGGGTCTTCTCGCAAATCCACACACAGAAGCCAATAAAAATGAGATTGCATAGAGCTAATGTGTCAAGGCCTATAGCGATATAATGAAACGCAAAAATAATGCAAAGGAACCGAGTGGGTTTAAGGCTTAGCAAGGCATTGGTAGATTAAATTGACTCGCTTCGTAAGATGTCATATGACGTCGTAACATCGTAAGCATCCAAATACGCCTTTGGGCAACTATGAAAGTTTTCCGAACGCCTTAGGTTCTGACGTCGCGACTTTGCAACGACATTATTCCTGTTAAAATGGAATGCCTCGGAAACTTTCATATGAGGCCATATGAGAACGTTCTCTATATGTTTTCTCGATTGAGTAGCATAGATGACGTCGAGATGAAAAAAACATAAGGAAAACGCATGTTTGAAAAGCGAAGCGTTATCAATCGCTTGAATCCTAATAACATGTTTGTTTTTTTTTTGAGAGGGGGGATATCTTTTTTATAGACATTGCAACACCGTCATGCATTCACCGAATACGAAAACGTGTTTTATGCCTCTGGGTCATCTCAGTATCTTGCACATTGACGTGTTTGGGAACTTACTCAATTATAAAGACATCGAAACCACTCATCGATTCAACGAAAATAACAGCAAAAAATACAAAGGTTACCATGCCCAGGCATTTTTGATTGAACACATTCAAATTGTCGGACACTCTATTTTCGAAAGGTGACTTCACCTGGTACCCACAGACCAAAAGGTCAAAGCGGGATTAAACAACTTCTAAAACTGGCCCAATTTAAACTGGTAGAAGGCTACCTCGGTTTATTGCTCACCTAGAAGCGTATTTTTGTGTTCTGATGTGAATATATCTATGTAACCAAATACTGAAAACTTTGATTTCAATAACATTTATAGGTGTGTCAATAAGCAAATAATTCATAAAATAAAAATATGAATTGAAGGGCTCCGTGCAACATTGTGTTAAGTCTACTTAACATAGTTTTGATTTTTTTTCATTGGAATATGCTCATGTCGATATTATCTATCATTTGTGTGAAGCTTATATCTTATCTATCCCGATAGATAACATTTTTCCAGTGCAACATTGTGCTAAGTGCCAAGTTTTTCACATTTCGCGTGCAACAAAATGTTTTATTTACTTAACACAAGCCTTAGTTGGTTTATATAGCACACACTTTTTCGCTAGATATCTCCGTGCAACATTGTGTTATATTTACTAAACACAAGTCTACTATAGCTTATATAGCGCGCGCTTTTTGCGCGATTGTTTCCGTGCAACAAAATGTTTTATTTACTTAGCATAATTCGTGTTTTCCCATTTTCGCGTGCAACATTGTGTTAAATTTAAGCTTACTGTATAAGACCAATGGAATTGAATAAAACATTTTGTTGCACGCAAAAATGATAAAGTAAAAACGTGTTTTATAGACTTGCACGGGCAATTTTTCGTTCTTTTCAGTAATAAAACTTAATTGCTATATTTTCTTACAAATTCTTTTCATATTGTAATGCGCACGAGTATATGCATTCACCACATATTTTTTGCATAGAAATCGGACTATAAATAACTACGCTAGCTTCAGTTTTATTTTGATATCTTTAGTTTGAGTTTTCTCGAAACATCAATTTCAGACTTAACACAATGTTGCACGGAGCCCTTCAATTATCACTCAAAATCTCATCTCTTTGCCTACTTTTGAAACAAGGGGGTCGTAATTTTCGCTACCTCGGATTATTGCTCACCCTTTTATTTTCGTCATTTATCATTTATAATTTACGTTTTTTTCGCGATTGGTTTGTTTGATATAATAAGCATATATAATAAGATATGTTATAAACTAATTTGGTTTCATTTTTTTACACGATTTGTTGAAAATGAATCACAGACACACACTTGTTAATCTAGCTGTATTTTACTATAAGTCGAGGATGTCGGGCACATAATGTAGACTAATGTAATTGAACAATTAATCTTATACATACTTTAGGATTACAGAACCAGACTAATCAGTCGAAAAACGCATATTATGTATCACATTATGGACAAACAAATAAGGTGAGCAATGAACTGAGGTAGCGAATATCCCGACCCCATTGTTTCAAAAGTTGGTTTTTGTATGTCATTATGCGTGGTTTTTCAAATTGTTGTTAAATGAACGTTTAGGTAATTGGTTCACCTACAAATGTTGTGAAAACTAACATTATTCTAATTATTGAGCATATGACTTTTTATATCAGAACACAGAAACACGCGTTTTGGTGAGCAATAAACCAAGGATATATTCTACTTTATAACAAGGCCATAGCTATATTTAGTTATTATCCAGGAGTCAACTTTGCCAGCCAACGTTTAAAACAAATCATAAGTGTATGCGAACGACGAAGAGTCAACTTTGCCAGCCAACGTTTAAAACAAATCATAAGTGTATGCGAGCGACGAAGGCGCGAGTGATTTTCACCAGAGAAATCATAAAAATAACAAATAAATGCATAACGAACTTCCCTGATTATTTTCCATAATCTATAATGAAATTCTCAGAATTTCTCAAAAATGTTGATTTATCCAGATTTTCCCCGATTGGAAAGGGGGAATTTGAAATTCCATGTTTTTCCCTAAATTCCTTAGGCTGGTCACCCTGATTTTAACAATAATGTCAATAGCAAATGATACATGCGACTGGTACTTTCATGCAATATATGATGAATCAATCAGAATCCCTATCGAACATATTTATTTCGATATCAAATTCTCAATCATTATCTGTGAATCGAGCGCCGGAGGCGAGTCAAAATCTACGCTTTGATTGTCTTAACGAAAATAATTGTTCGACAAGATTATGAATTTGACCAAAACTTTAACTACGCCAATTTGGCGAAGGTGTTTCGGTTCACCTTCGCCAAATGGATTTTACCTTCGCATTACCTTCGCAAATGCGAAGGTTTATATATATCCATGATCATTGGTAAAACTTATAGAATGGCAAATATTCTAGTTTAGATCCGTTTTCCCAAAAGTTGTGAATGATTTAAGAAACTCAAAAGTAGTTTAAACCGTCTAAATGAAATTTCGTTTCCAGGGGTACTGCAACCGACAAAAGAAACAGTATGAACGGGAGCGTCGATTTAGTGAAGATATGGTCAAAATGAAAAATTTATTAAAATCACAATTAATTTTATACATCTAACTGTATATATTGTGTTTTCAGGGGTACCACAACCGACAAACGCAACGGCCTTAATGGAGAGCGGCGATTTAATGACGATATGGTCAAAATGAAAAAAAAATGAAATCGCTTTGAATTTTTTAGATTTTTCTGTTTATATTGTATTTTCAGGGGTACTACAGCCGACAAACGCAACGGTCTCAATGGCGAGCGGCGATTTAATGACGATATGGTCAAAGCACATCGCAAGAAAGTGCTCATCAAACGGAACACGGTGCATGATTTCGCTCAAAACAAGTCCTATCAAGCCATTCTCAATGAACAAGGTATAGTATTAGTTTAGTTATAGATTATATTTGTCCTCCCGATCGATTTTATCCCGACCATGGTGTCCTCCCGGAAGACATATATGTTTTCCAAAATTATCCAACGATCGACTTTATCTCATTTAACTGAAACACGGTGCATGATTACGCTCAAAACAAATCCTACCAGGCCATCCTCAATGAACAAGGTATGCTGTTTGGGATCGTGTATTCCTGATCATTTTGTCTCCCTTAACGTATTGTCCTCTCGGTTTCCTGAAATCTCCCCAACCTCTACCATTTTATATCAAAAGGAACACGGTGCATGATTTCGCTCAAAAATAAATCCTACCAAGCCATTCTCAATGAGCAAGGTATGTCTTCCCAACTTTTATTTCTATCGGTAAGTTGTGTGTCATTTTGTCTTTCCACCTTAAAGCCCTCCCGATCCCGGTATTTATTTAATTGGCCTCGACGTTCATTCATGAAATAACTATGTTAAAGATGAAATACGGTTTATTATTTCGCTCAAAACAAGTCTTATCAAGCCATCCTCAATGAACAAGGTATGTTGCCGGTCTGTTTCGTCTTCCTAACTTTTAGTCCTGCCAGTATATGTTTGGCCGTTTGTCCTCGCATTATTTTGTCCTTCCGATCTCGATTTTTCCTATTACTCATTAAGCGAAACACAGTGCATGATTTCGCTCAAAATAAGTCCTATCAAGCCATCCTCAATGAACAAGGTAAATAAATAAGATATTGGTTTGGTTTTTATATGAGAATATTTGAAAGGTTTACGGGTGTATATTTACGTCCCGATGTGAAACAAACGTCCTGATTACGTCCTAATTCATCGCGACGTTGTTCTTATGTCCGTGCAAAAAAAAAAGGGAACAAGAAAAAGCATTGTTATAAACCTAAAATGAAATGTCCTTTTGACGTTGCTATACGTATTGATGTCTTGGTATCTTCCCGAATAATTGCAGTCGTGAACATAAGCCATTTTTTAATCTCAAACGAAACAAACGTTTACAGCTCTTATATGCATGAGACAAAGTGTAATATTTCTACATTATTTAATGACGCTTCTAATATAAAAACTTTACAGTAATCTAAATAAATGTGTCAATGCCTTATGTTTTTGATGGATTCGTTTGTATGAGTTCATGCGCTACTCGGTTTTCATCATTTTTACTTTTAATTTGATTACATTTTCCCATTTTATTTAATTTCGTTTTTTTTTTGCAGAGAACAAGAAAAACAAGATGTCGTTTGTCATGAAACTGGTGAGTAACTAAAAAAAAAACCGAAAATAAAAATGAAAAAAAAAACTTCAAGGCCCTTGTGAATTATTAATTTCATCCTGTTGCTGGGTTGGAGACAAAGAAAAAACTTATTTTAATGAGGTACTGTTATTTTCAAACCGCGCAAAAACCATTTAATTTTTTTTAATGAAAAAAAAAACCTGCTTGGTGTTTATCTCAATGTGTGTATTAAAAGAAAACAACGTAATTTGATAAAAAGCATTAACCGCATTACTGTTATTAATGTTATGTTTAGTTAAACTAACATATTTATCAAATGACTCTTATTTTACTACAAAACATATGTTTTTATAAGACATTTTGAATGATGAATTATGACTATATAATTACAGATTCTCCGTGTTTATTGTCTTAATTGAATAACCGACCTACTTATTGTTGGATGAATGTATAATGATATAATTTATAATCATGATTATTATTTTCAGATCGATAAGAAAGGCAACAAAGGCAAAGAATTGGCGGAAATAGGAGACGTCTTGCAAACAATCAAACCAACGGAATTCAAAGACCAATCGCTTATATCATATAAGGTAATTAATTAGGCAAAGCGTTATCATAAACTGATGCGGCCAGGCTTGAGTGAAAATTCTACAATTGCTGCGAAATTAAAAAAAAAAAACATGACGGTGTTGCATGGGAGCACTGAGGTTTGTTTCCACCCAACATCAGATTTACTATATTCATTTTGAATATCGTAGCGATCGCATATGATTTCGATTCGAGCTTTGTCGTACCATAGATGATATGCTATACATAATTAAGAGATGAAATGATCCAAAGAGTTAGATAACATAACCCGAATAAATGATTGATCGTTACATACATGTAGAGTCGTCGGTTTCTACTTTACTTCTTTGTGGAACTAAAAGTACATGCAAGCTCGAGAGGTTTGAAATATTGATGAATAATTAAAGTACATAGACGGGTGTATCTTGAATTCGCGGGAATCTATAATTCGCGGACACGTGTTTCTTGAGAATTATTTATATTTAGAACCACCTAATATATAGAAATACATTGAGAAACCAGTTTTCTATCACACTCAAGTCAAAACACGATCACGGTCTCAAGTAATTCTCAAATAACACGTGTCCGCGAATTCTAGATACCCGCGAAATCCAGATACACCCTTCTATTCCGTTCTGGTTCTGATCCAATATTGCGAACGCCACAAGTTAACCCATTTCCCTTTTGTCTTAGAATGAAAAAGTCCAACGATATTCTTCATTTTTCCTTTTTGTTTTTAGTTAAAAATGTCCAACGATATTCATCCTTGTTATTAAATCATAACTGGCCCATTTTTGTTGGATACCCTTGACAATTATGGACCTGAGGCAATTGGCTTGTTGAGAATTAATCAGAATTCTGACTATAACAGATAAAAAAGAATGCTGAGTTAATTTGCGGAACCATCCCATGATAAAGCAACTATCGCTGGCTTTTGAGTGAAAAAAAATTGAACTAGAATTTGCGGTTGTCTGAGTGGTAAATCAGGAAATGGCACACTTATTTTTCCCATATTTTATATGTAAATGGTGTTGTCAACTGTCATATTAAAATAATAATGTTAACTTATATGTTGTTAGACTGGTAGCATATATATTCTATGAGTAGGGATGAGTGCTTTCAAGATTCTTCGTAAATTCTTCGTATGCATCAATTTATTATTACCGTTTGTCGCTATGGTGCCAAAGAAGGAGAGCATATTGAACATAATTTATATTTTCTAGTCAGTTGTCCATACCACAGGCCCCTAGACCATATCTTTGACAATTACTTGGATATACTCATGGTCTTGACTCTATTTGGAACACTCCATATATATAAAATACATGCACTAGATTGCAACAATAACGTGGCACATCAAATGATATACCGAGGTTTCCATTTCACTTATATAAATATATGTTATATCAAAGGGAATAATAATTCTTGCTTTGGACGGATCGTACCTGTAGATTTTTATTCATTCTGCTCCTGACAAAATGTTCCAGGTCTTCTTTTGATCGAATGAAATATGAAGAGCACCACACAGTCCATGTTTTAAATTGTCATGACTTTATTTATATTGGTCCGTTTCTATTAGCTGAGGAATATACGCAAATAAACAATTATTAGCGCATAAGTTGGTTGATGTCCAGTAGTTATTAAGACAGACCTATTATTCTGATCTTAGTTTGAAATTATGATAAATTAATCAATCTTCTTTTAGCTGAAATAACAAATATCATAGTGATATAACTGGTTTTTAAGTAACATATACGGTGATTTTACAAGGGTGATGTCCAGTCTGTTGATAATTTCAAAAATAGAAAAAATAAAATATAGATTTATATTTCTTTATCTTAATGATAAACCTTGGATATTAAATGAAAAATATTTCAATGACAAATACTCACTACAGCTCACCTATTGGATGCTCCTCTGTAAAGGTGAGCCCCCTTTATTACTTGGGGGCTGCCCCTCTAAGCCCCATTTGTAAAGGTTGTTTTCAGTTAACTCAGAGTAGAGTTGTAATCAGAAGCTACATTAGAGGACTTCTATCTTTAGATGCCGGCTTCTCCTTTGCTATGCCTTATTCATTGAAGGAATTTTAAATGAAACGTATAGAAAAAGCATATTTAAGTAAAAAAAATGTTAGTTTTTTTTTTTGAGAGAGCAGGAAAGATTAATAAAAAGGTATTTGCTTAAACTGACTTAATAAAGTTTCAATAAGTATTCATCGTTAATTAGTTACCAAACAACGTTTCGAACGACTTTGATTAACATTTTGATAGATCTGACGTTAAGTGAACGTCTCAGAATTCATAACACCTTTTATGCTTATAAAATATAAAATTATGCTATTTAAAAGGGTTATTACCCTGCAAGGAGGACATAAATAAAGGAAAAAAAACATATACATGTACAAGCGCATTCTAAAATTAATAAAAAATGATGTGTTAAAATGCCATTTTTCTTACTACAACAATTAATATTGTGACCGCACCCAGACAAGGAGCAGCTGTTCATTTAAGCCGTCTTTTCACCTTCCTCTCAATGAATAGATAAAATTGGTTGATTCTACGCAAATTTTGCAAGAACACGGCTCAAGAGTTATTCAAAGTTGGAGCAGGAAAATGTTTAATCGTGAGGGGTGAGGGGTGTTTCGGGCGCTTATAAAGAACGTATAGCGCCAAACAGGGGGGGGGGGCGCAAATATGTTTATTTGGTATAATACCGATGTATATAAGGGCGAACGGAAAAGACCGTGTTTTTCATATGAATATCCGAGCTTGATATAGGGATCCTTTCTCAATCATTGATAGAACAACACTGTTTTGTACAATACTCTCTGAGTTAAAACAGCATTGCTTCGATAACGTTAAATGACGTCAATCTTGTAAGGGCGTATCGAGGTGTGTCTTTTGTGAATGAAAAACAACTTAATAAATGCACAGTATACTAGAACTTAATAAAGGGGTTAAACGAATAAGTCATTTATTTGCGTTCGTCACCATACGCTCGCATATTTGTCAACTATGTGTTTTGCCATTAATAATTGTCATTTTGGACACTGATGCAGCGTTCTCATAAATGCAAACACTTATCTTGACGCACTTACATTTCTCAGCCGTGCAAACGTTGGTCCGATTTAGCTGACATAGTTATGACGTTTTGATTATCATAAAATATAATGCTATCAAATAATTAATATACCTTGTAAGGATTTATTTCAAAATCTAACCGTGGTTTTTGGTAAGAGAATGTTTTAAACGTATAAAAAATCATTTTACAACACGTTTTATAATTTTTGCTTAGGATGAAGGACGAGGTCAGTCCATTAATAAAAATATTAGACTATTCCGAGGCGCAGCCGAGGCACGTGTACAATACTTTAATTAATGAAGTCTACCGAGTACTCTAGCTGACTTAGTTGACTGTCCATAATTAAAAATAATGGATCATGCATGAAAAGGGACTGTAATCTAATATTCGTCCCAATGACGTACAAACCAATTATTGTTGTTAACTGGGTTGATCCAAGACTTGAGGTTAAGACATCATTAAGTCCTATATATGCTGCTCATTTCATTCCTTAGGCTTCCCACCGTCTTTTTGTCACGTTTGACGTCCATGGTTTTTTTTTCGAGGGGGGGGGGGGGGAGGGGGGGAAGGGGGGGCGACG
>LQRL01124247.1:0-10097 GCA_001703475.1 Hydroides elegans
ATGTGAGAAAGATGTTGTGGGAAAGACTCTGTGAGAAAGTCCTTTTTGGAAAGGCGTTGTTAGAAAGACGTTGTGGGAAAGACGTTGTCAGAAAGACGTTAATTTAATTGTGAGAAGACGTTGAAAGAAAAACTTTGTGAGAAAGACGTTGTGAGAAAGACGTTGTCAGATAGATATTGTGGGAAAGACATTGTGAGAAAGTGGTTGTGAGACAGACGTTGTGGGAAAGATGTTGTGAGAAAGACGTTGTGAGAAAGACATTGTAAAAGGACGTTTTGGGAAAGACATGGAGAGAATGGTTGTGAGAAAGACGTTTTTGGAAAGATGTTGTGAGAAAGACGTTGTAAAAAGACATTGGCATAAAGTCGTGGTTAAAAAGACGTTGTGAGAAAGACGTCGTGGGAGAGACGTTGTGAGAAATTCGTTGTGAGAAAGTCGTTGTGAGAAAGTCGTGATTAAGAAGACGTTGTGGGAAAGACGTTGTTGGAAAGACGTTGCAAGAAATACGTTGCGAGATAGACGTTGAGAAAAAGTAATCTGAAGAAAGACGTTTTGGGAAAGACATTGTGAGAAAGTTGTTGTGAAAAAGACGTTGTAAGAAAGACCTTGTTAGATAGACGTTGTAAGAAGGACAAAAAATTTCACCTATTTCTAATTAACCTATAGAATTAATAAAGAATATATATTGCATAGGCTCGGGGCTTTGCATCTGATGCCTTTGTTTTTCCAGTGCTGACCATGCTAAATTAAATGATTATTGACAGTTCACGGGGGATCGAAGGCCTTTAGCCTCTAGTTTTGATCGGGTTTTCCAAAATAGTAATACATGGACTGTGCTTTGATCCCGATTATACGTGTATTGTAGTTCTGCTGTAATAGTGTTATCCCGCTGTAATATTTAAAAAAATATATAGTTACCGGTAAATTGTTTACGCCGGTTATATGTAAATTCTTTTGTTTCCTATCGATTTTGCTGCAGATTTCGCTGGGCAATGGCCGCACCATAAACTGCTTCTAAATATACAATAATTAACGCAAATAATAAAGCGATGGAAGACTGATTCGATAGTTGGTGGACAAGTCTAACGAAAAATGTTCATATTGAAAAATGTTATTATGGAGTTGGCGTTCAATGATAATGGAACTAGATTCCTAATTGGGAGTATGTTAACATATAACCTACACTTTTGTGTTAACATCTCATATTCAACACATCTATCATGTATGTTTAAATTTGTAGTATTCTTCAGTATGCTACATAACAACAGTATGTCACAATGCCAGTATTTACAAGTTTAATAAAATGTTTTACAAAACAATAGTAGTCTATGACTAATTTAAGATGTGATTAATATGGGCATGCCATTAAGCATCCGATTCAATATTAATATCGCGGCACACCACTTTATTCTATGAATAAAAAAACGTCACCATCGCTTCATATATCAATAAACACATGCAGTTTTTACAATTTTCATATTTACTACATGTATTGTATGTTATAAAGACTTAATTAAACTGCATTTTCCATTCTCAGGGTATTTTTCCATGCGCCTACGTTCACTTGAAAGAATGCACAGCAGATGTTCAAGGGTAAGGTTTACTAATCGAAGCAATCATGAATATACTGTTATAAAACAAAACATATGTATAAATGTATATGTGCATGTCTCTGTAGAGAATCAGCACTGAAAAGAATTTAAGCAATGATGTGATCGATCTGTAATCAATGGTTTGTCATTGGAAAACTATGTCACCTGTTATTGCAAAATCGAATGTTTTAGGCCAATTTGGAGATGCATTGTATTGTTATGTTTCATTCAGATATTCTGTCATTTTCTTTTGATTTGGATTAGGTGAATTGTATTTGATTGTAGACCTCTATTTCTTTTTGTGTGCTGATTTGATCATGAAAGACACAAAGTAAAATGAATTGATTAAATGAATGACACATCATGGTTAAGTTTAAGATATACTTCATTGTCATCCTTTGAATTCTGGTTAATACTCGTGAAGAGTCTATAAGCTCAAAAGCCTGTAAGGCATATTTTTCAAACCTGTCATTTTTCCAGAGTTGAATTATGTTAAATTAATGATTGAACAAAGCGACAAATAGGATTGTAACGGTCTGGACACGGAAAGTGTTCGCATAGAATATGTACGTGCGAATAAATATATATATTTCTTTTCAATACTTTTGGGAGAATACTTGGGAAATGTTTTAAGCATGGAGGAGGGGGAGGGGTGTGATTGTTCTTTTTCAACATTATTTTTCTCAAAAACCTATCAAAATAAGACGTCAAATCCTTTATTTCAAAACACTACTTTTGCTTCATATTTTTTTGCAAAGGCCCCACGCAACCGTGACGCCGGTGGAGCCTGCCGTTACGCGCGAAGTCACCTACATTCTGCGCGAGTGGGCCGTACTCTGGCGACAGCTCTACTTGGTTAGTATTATTATTGAATAAGTGCGAGACTTATGTTAGGGTTCGGTCGGATTTTTCGGGGTACAATGTAGATAAGTTTAGGTATTGCCATCAATTCATGAATTTTAAAATCATGTAGCATCAAATGCCTGTTATTTGAATAGTTATTAGATTTTCCAAAAGTGTTACATTGTAGTTTTATTACATGCCTGCAAGTTATTTTATAAAGAAATGATAAGGAAACTGCCAGGGCAGTAAAATGCCGAACCGGCCCCCGACCATTCTATTTACAACACAGGGGGTGACAGGGTATTGCAACGCGAATAAAATGACTTTTATTATATCTTAAACATATAATATCATCAGAAAGGCATATAATAAAAATAATACTTCATGTTTTGAGGGCAATACGTTGATTACTGGACCCTCGGGCACGGGGTTAGACGGACCTCAGGCTTCGCCTTCGGTCCGTCCTTCCCCCTTGCCCTCGGGTCCATCAATCAACGTATTGCCCTCAAAACATGAAGTATTATTATAGTATTTCATGATTTCGATTTGAGCTACAAATCGACTTTTTATGACACCGTTGTGTATGCCTTTGACGTAATGATAAATAATAAATCCAAAGAAATATTAGCAATATCATCTCTTAACACTGGTGCAACTGAATTCAATCAACGAAATTCTACAAATTTAAACTCGGGTTAAACATGAGATTAGATGATCCTGTACAATGTTAATCCCGATAAGATATAAGACACACTTGTTCTTGTGTCGACACAAGACAATATATCATATAGGATTCTAAGTAGATAATGGTTAAGAGTCCTTAATCACATAGCGCATGCTTAAGTGACCAGTCGATATAACACAAGTTCATAGTTGTCAACTCGAACACGGAAGGTTATTTTTCATTTAATTTCAAATAGCTCTGCAGGCTTTCAAGTACTTTTGAAGTTGTGTTTGCTTGAATAGAACCCAAATATGCTATGACAGTTCCTCTGTGTGTTTTGCTTATTTAATCAATAAAAAAAATGCTTTTGTGATATAGCGATTTTAGTGTATTGTAAAATTTGTGGTTGTTATTTTTGTTTTCAAATTGCGGCGGTTAGGTCACAAGGAAAGCGCATTCTAAAACATAGGCCTGGTATTTTAATATATCTGTAGATTGCCTTTTTGTTTCTTATCACGTTTATTTCTTGTTTTTAATTACGTTCTGAAGTTTGATGTAAAGATTAAAAATAAAATCACGTTTCATGCCACCTGAATAGGTATCATGTGCAAATCGTCTGTCACTCTCTGTATTTGTGTATTCTAATACATATATGTTGTGCTAAATTCAAATAATTTTAACAAGTCTGTGATATCATCCTACATTTGTAACAAAAATAAACTGTATCAATGTTTGACTGTTGCACGAGTACCCAACAATGATAACAAAATATTACTTTTAAATGATTTCCTTATCTAAAAGTCGAAGCATTAAAATAACTATTGTTATGGAATTACATGTTTTACATTTTACCCGAAGGATGGCGTGCACGACCTGTTCATGAACCTGCGCGACGTGATGCTAGATCTAGTGGAACTGCGTCGTGAGCTGTTGACGCATACGTTGACGCAGGACCAGGTGGATGATATCAAGTCGAGCATCGTGTCCAAGATCGACTGGGGAAACAAGTGAGTGAGAGAGGAAAGAGGGGAGTGAGAGAGACAAATTAAGAGATATACCAAAAGTAACTGAAAAGAGAGATGTGAAAAGAAAGAGATAGAGAAAGACAGGTAGAGAGTGGAGGGGTAGGGAGAGAGGGAGAGCGAGAGACCAAGTAGACTACATCTAGTCGAGCATCGTGTCTAAGACCGACTAGGGAGGGGAGGGGATGGGAGTTGGATAGGGAGGATGTGTTATTCACATATTTGATAGATTTCCGACGACAAATAGAAATAGAACTATTTGTATGTTTAGGGAGCATGTACTGATTCACATATCTGATAGATCGGCGACTGCAAAATACAATTTATGTGCGCGAGATCTAAAGTTAATCTACCGGGTAGTTTGATGTTGTTATTGTATTTGCGTCGGGCCTAGTTCTTATAATTTTGATACAATTTGTTTTTGCTCAAATTACGGATGTAAAGATTATAGAAATAATATGTGCGGTGTTTAATATTAAATCTACGTTGCAAAAACAAAACTGAAAATGAAAGATATCACAATAGATATTTAAAAAAAAAAAACATTTCGAAATTCATCTTGGCTTTGAAACTATTTCTGTTATAACGCTGAATGTTTTCGTGCTTCAGAATAATTTATTTAAAGTGATACCACAGTAATAGGGTTCCTGTCACACAAAGCACATAATTGTCCATCTGCCAATCACATATTCCGTTACTCTGTCTCATGCGCCGCGTTACATAACAAACTGGGCTATATCCTGTATCAGTCCCCCTATGGTTAATTTCCCATATACGAAACAACGGGCATCATAGTGATTTAAGCCCTCTAAACGGATTAAAGGGGACCATTACAGGATATAGCCACAAACTGTGATCGAAACTTAATATTTTAACTTCCTTGATATCATACCAGCGAGTTTTTATTGCATGGTGATACCAATAAGGAAAACACTTTTGAATAACTGAATATGCCTCAAAACAGGTCATTGACATTCAGTCAGCTCTGTGAAAACTTTCCCAAAATCGCACAATAAATTTTGAAGTCTAAAATCAGTGGTTTAAATTTCAACCAGTTCGGATTTCTTTTCGTTTGTCTGTTCCATATGTGTCTATGATAAGATTAATAAAACATCTACAATAACAGGTCTACCATCTTCATTTACACAAATAGCGGGGTATCTTTGGCCTTTCATGCCCTTTTGTGTTTGGGTCTGAGAGAGAGATAAAAATGAGAAAATGGGAAAGAAAGAGAGATAGAGAGAAAGAGAGTAGAATAGCAATGAAGAAATAAACGAAAACAAAAAGATTACAAAAAGTTTACGATGTGATAGAGCAATATTCTTTGATAAGCAGTCTCATTCTATCTTATATAAATACCCGTTGAAAAAACTCTGATGTTTGCAGGCGTCTTACTCTGGACCTGGTGCCCCGAATCGAGCACGAGCCTGTAGATGGAGACAACATCAGTCCCGTCAAATTGTATCGTCTTCATGAACACAGCCTGCGCTCATATACCGGAGCATCTGTGAGTATGACTTATTTGGTCGGTGGTATGAAAACAATTCAAGTATTTATTATGACGCCGTTGTAAAAGAAAAATCATCTGAGATGCATTGTATAGAGAATCTACATGATTTTTTTTTGCCACAAAAATCATAGTGTTAAAAGATGTATAAAGGTTAATAAACAAGGAAACAGAAAGTTATGTTACCATAAACTTGTGTACCTAACTTAAAGGCTGGCTATGAGGGAGGAAATGTAAATCATATGAATCCATAAAACTTGGAAAATGGGCTGCATCACAGTGACTGTCCTTCCACATTATGATTATCTATTGCATTTTATTCTTCAGCCTCGTGGTTCGTTTATGCGCAAATCTCACAACGAGACAGGCAAATGGAAATCGTCGACGCATCACTTGTTGCTCAATGTGAAGAACTTTGGTTTGAATGTGGGAGAAACGAGCGAGGTGCACTTCAGGCTGTATGACGCAAAAGAAAACAGATTCTTCAGGTATTTGTGTTTAAAGTTTTTTTTTATAAGGAAATAAGACAAAAGTGTTGTGTATGTGTAAGACGGTAGAAATTTAGGATTTCTATAAGAAATCACATAATGATCGTTTACGAATTAATATAGGTACCGGGTATACCTAATTAATTCATTTAAGACCTTTTTGATTTCAAGGATAACTGTTATGTTGAAATGGAATAATAACTATTCATTATATGATTGTCTCAAATACGATTTCATGTCAATGCTCTGCTCAACCTTGCATGTCCTCAGCATTGTACGATTATTTGATTTCAGTGAGAAATTCATCACTCGCATGACGACGAATGGACTTCCGGTGGATGTCGACCGAATAAACAACAATTTTACTTTATTCACGGTAGGTGTCGCACATGGTTTAGCATTAGAATGGCCCCCTGCTCTATTCATTCATAAAGAATGGTATTACCGAGAAACTTTAAGTATTGTTTTCTTTTGTAACAGACAACCTGATTGGCTTAGACAAGCATTCAAAGCTCCATGAATCATGGGGACCAGTTGAACGACCATAGCATGACCATCAACTATCAGAACAAAATGGTGGATGATACCAGTTCAATATCTATATGAGGGCTAGGAACCCGTCTGCTTTACCTTCGGAGCCATACGAAATTTTCAGTCCTTCTGTTCCTCATTCACTTAATGTTTACAATAAATCAGATTTGCAAGGAAGCAGGTAGTGCCCTAGGTACATTTATGGCATAATGAAAGGAGACTTCCTCGAAAATATTATTGGACTGGTTTTATTATTTGCTGATATTACTCTTGAATTAAAAAAAATATATATATATATTTATTGCTGTTTAAATCAAGAGAAATCTTTACTCTGGGATATCTTTACAAAACTTGATTCGTCTGAATTTTATTGGGCTGATAAAAATGTTCAAGGGCTTCACTTATTAACATAAAACGAATCATAGTTATATGGGATAGGTTTGCATTTCGAATCTCTAACAAATTGAGTTAAATTGAGAAATACTATTTCACATTGAAGTCCTTTGTTGTTGTAAATGTTATTGAGCATATTCAAATAGCTTGGAGTACAATAGTTCTCTTTCACCAAGTGATTATTGAAATTGAAATAATTTAGAATAATTGGCACTCAAGGTTCACTGCTGTTATTGTCCCGTGTCATATCTGTGCCATGTACCGATGTGGGATGTACATGTGTATTAGAAAACTGATATATAATATGCTATATTGTTTTGCCGTCTTTTCAATTGAGTATGTTCGTAGAGCCAAATCCCAGACATAATTTATGACGGACACAAACAAATCGTTACCTAATTTTGCTATTGTACATGTGTATTCCACTTCCTCCCTTCCGTGTTACTCTTATTCCTAACATATCTTTCAAAAATGAATCAATCATAGTTCATAAATGTCTCTCAAAACAATTTTCCTTCACTAAATTCATCGTACAGAACCTCGGCCTTACCGACCTATTGCGCGAATAACGTGAAGTTTATGTTAAAAATCTCAACAAATAACAGAATCAATAAATATAACATAAAATATAATAAATAATTCAAATTTCGTTCCCTCAGGACCTCGGCGGCACCGATCTATTACGTGACGCCTACCTAGTCGTGCACGTGTACAAGATCTCAACCTTGCTCGACAACCAATCAACAAAGAAGGTCAAGGCCACGTCAACATACAAGCGCCCATATGGCTGCGCGGCGCAGGCTATTAATAGTATACTCATTGCGGGGAATGAGTTTGATACCGAGTTCGTGCTCAAAGTCTGCCAGTAAGTATATGTACAGGTACATGCCAATGTTATGTCTTTTATCAAAGTAAAGTAATCACATACATTATATATGAACCGCCTAAATCATGTATTTTAATTTCGAAATTGTATGAAATTCCATGTTGACCTTATCGGAAAATATTTTTTTAAAATCGTTAGATTATTCGATTTTTACGGTTGATTATGCATGTTTCAAATTTATAACATCATCCATTCAATAGAGTTAGCAGTGAGAGCGATTTCTACCAGCTCCATGAAAACATCATCCGCAAACAAAACACCAAATTCACCCTTCCTAGTAGCGCTGTGCAACCAGGTAAATCGATTTATGAGAGTCGTTCTTGGCACAATAAATATATCAAAAATACCCTTGCAGATACTAATTATCGAATTAGAAACTTTAGATGTTAACTTAATAGTTGAAAATAAAATCAGTTTAACAGGTCCTGAATCAGTCGGTTTGGCTACTTCGAAACGAAGAATGATTTTGCGGATATCGTTCGAATTGTTCAAAGAATTTCTGTGTAGTCCTTGTGTGTTCTTTGTTATACAGGTATCGCTGTCACTTTGCGCAAAGTTCTCGGCGACTTGGACACCGTCAAGAAAGAGGAACCTGTGATATTCAAACATGTTGCCATAGCGAGAAAAATAGGATTCGCCGATGTCATCATGCCAGGTAATTCAAAGCAAAATGTGTTCCAAATGATGACGTATCAACATTATTTTTAAAGATTTCTGGATGTAATTTTGTTTTGTTCTAATATTTATTATTTATACAAGAAATGCGGTTTATGTGTTATATATATTGTACTGTACATACATGTACATACACTTTCACTTGATAATTTCATGTAATATTGGAAGAAATTTATTGTTTATACGAATTAAAGGGTCGATCTTTATGATCCCTTACCCTTTCGCCCTTGCTGTCTATTACTGCAATTTAATTAGTCATGCAAAATTAAAAACGTATAAGCCTTAAGTTTATATAAAGCTTACACAAAACCTATTGTAATTTCAAGGTGACGTCCGCAACGACTTATATTTCACACTCATCACAGCGGCTTTTGAAAGAGGCAACAAATCAGCGAGCAAGAATGTCGAGGTCAAAGTGCAAGTGCTCGATGCAAAGGGTAATCCACTATGGGTAAGTGATTTAGGTTTCAAATGTGAATGACGGGAAATATATGCCTACGATCTATGAATTGGTTAATTGGGTTTCATATTTGCGTGTAATTTGAACCCAACAAATATATAAATTAAACTCTATTATGAAGAAAAAATGGAATAACGAATCCTCATCAAGAACAAGTTAGTTAAGATATTGGTAGTAAGATATTTGAGTTTATATAATCTGAAAACAGTATCACCAAGATCAATGTTGTTTAGCTAAGGTGTAACTTTGTTATTCAAAATAAACGTTTGATTTGATATGATGAATTTTAACTCATTTCAGAACTGCATAAAACCTGGCGCTGGGGATGACATGTCTTCTTATTACAACTCTGTGATATTCTACCACAACAACCGACCCACGTGGAACGATACTATAAGGGTTAGTATATGATACGGCTAAAACCAATAAAAGATTTTGAATAAGTTTATTTCCATTAAATTCGCGGAAATTTGGTTTATATGGATGTAGATTCAGTCGATATAAACGTGTGACTTTATAAAAATGTTTTTTTGACGCGGATCTAATGGTATTGAATATAACAGAGAACGGGACGAACGCCAGAGAACGCCAATTTGTTTTTTTAGGTATAAAATATTATTGCAAACGCATAGTTAAAATTCGCATTTGGGGTTTGTTTTCTATGTCCATTGCCATTTGTGTCTTTAGAGTTCAAAAGAATAAGAATAAGAGGTACACAGCTTTATTCCTAGATGAGAGTGACATACGGGGTGACATAATGTTTAAAACGGACGTCACCCAGGCCCTTTTAATGCTGATTTTTAGCAAGTCTCCAACCCATGTTTTAAAACGAACATAAAAATCTACATACCTCAAATCATCAAGTAATACGCGTTGAAACTGGTAATAAAGTATATAATCCAAAACAAAGGAATAACAACTTCATTCCTAATGATCTTAAACATTATACTTGTAATCTAGATAACTTTTTATCACTTTTTAAACATATTTGCTTTAACGTGTGTTTATTTACAAGTTCCATTGTTCTTATGCATTT
>LQRL01124247.1:11665-21703 GCA_001703475.1 Hydroides elegans
AATTCATATATACTTATTTGAAAAACAACTTTAAGCGTTGTTGTTAAACTAAAAAGAGCTTACAAATGTTTGCCAACTTAAACAATAGTTCATATATACTGTGAGGATCATTTAATCGCCGACGATAATAAATTAAAAAAAATAACGATATTTCATGTCACGTGTCTACTTGTACTTTATCTCAATTTCCAGGCCGATAACATTCAAAAGTTAAACGATCCCACTAAATACCTCAACCTACCGAGTCGCCAGTCGCAATGCCGACCGGAAGTCGGAGGGACGCAGGGAAACACATTTTTCCGGCGCAGTGACAAGGAGTCGGTCGATGTGGGGTCGTTGCTGTGCTCAACGAAATTGACACAAAATCGTGAGTAGTCATGGTACATATTAGGATTCAGTTATTAAACAGTCCTGCAAAAGTTTCTAGAGATCAGCAAACTACATTTCTTAATTTCTTTTATTGCAGTACAAGAGTTACTTAAAAGCTTATAGTTACCTATATAAGCTATTTAGGTGCGGATTCAGGAAAACATGGACCCGTCAATGGTATGGAATATCAGAACGAACGAGGGTGCGCAGATTAATATTTCTGTATAACATATAAGAGCGTACGGGAGGGGCGCCTCCTCTAAACTTAGACCTGAGTTACTGTGCATGTCTTTTAATAAATGTGCACCATATCTACCCAATTATGATATAACCATCTAGGATCCCATTTTGTTCCTCACAGCGGACTTGTTAGCGGTATTGCGGTGGCAGGAACATCGCAACGACCTCGACAAAGTCCTTCGGCGACTCATGAACGTTGATGGCCAGGAAATAATAAAGGTATTTTCTTTGTTCCAAAGTCGGATTTGACGTCGAAAGATGACCGATTTATACAATTGCGCGACCATACGTAAGCTATGCTTTGCAAAGTCCCAATTAAGAAAAATGAATTACTCAATTAAAAAACCTTTTATGGATTTTCATTTACTATTTGTTTTTGTCGTGACGAAATAAATATGGGACTTTTGTATTTTAATTGAGACCATTTTCAATTCGCCGTAAATTCATACATGAATAAGACTAATTTTACTTCCTCTTGTCCTTTCAGTATTTGCAAGATATTCTCGATGCCTTATTCACGATGTTCGATTCGAGTGGAGGAAAACGTCTCAAGGAATCGCATCTTCTCTTCAAAGCACTGGTAATTCTCGCCCTCTTTAATATACCAGACGTTAAATATGTATGAGAGTTATTTGCTAATATAAGATATAAGATTTCGTAATACGTGTATTTTCATTGATGTTGAATCATATTTCTTTCTCATCACATTGCAGTGCCACATTTTCACCCTGGTGAACGAAAACCGCTACGAGCACTTTAGGCCCGTGATTGACAGCTATGTGAAAAACCATTTTTCCGCCGTACTTGCCTGTCGGTATGTATCATCGGTACCACTATTTGCTCGTTCCCTTTAAACAAGTCTATACTGTACATGGTATGATTGAGAAAATATTGTTACTCGGTCCAATTTGCCTGGTTTAAGTCGATAAGCACGACTTGTGACTTATAGAGATAAGATGTGCTTTTAAAAGTGTTCATCACCAACAAATATTGTATACTAAAATATATTTTGTAGTATTATAAGATAAACTGAACAAAAATATAAGCTGATTGCAGGCAAACAATGGAAACTTTGCACCCATCCTTTACCAGCATAGTTTAATCATTAAAAACGGGTCTGATTTGCTTTGCAGAGATTTGTTGATATGCCTGACTGAAATTCTGGACAGCGCGGCGGGCCGCGATGATCAGCAACACAACCAATCGTGCCTTCAGGTCTGGGTCGTTTGACATGCTTTCTGTTGAGTATGAAAATAAATTACGGAGTCAGGCAGAACAGGAATTGATATCGAAAGTGATTAGTTGATTTAGATAAATACTTTGAGAAAGGAAAGAAAGCCAAATTTTGGAGTTGTATGTCCAACATTTGTTTGTAAAGTCTAAGAATAAAAATGGTTTGCAACCAAGATTAAGATATCACATTCGTTTAAGGTTATAACAACTACATAGACTACAATACTAAAAATCCCTTTGCTTTTTCAGGTCATAGGATATGTAGTTAAATTCATCGTCCAAGGAAGAAAACTTTTTGTCAGGTAGGATCATTCATCAATCCATCAATCGACTATGTTAGTAATGAATACATGTAGATACGATTTGAAAATAGATAGAAATAGGTTAAAATATATATTAAATACAAGTTAATTCCTTGAAAACTAAAAATAATATCCTAAAAATATTATATGAACCGCTTTTTTGTTTCATTTGCAGAGCAACTGTACATAATCCCACCGAATCAGTATTCCAAGAGTTCGACAATCTTACGCAAAAATTATTCGAATCCATGAGTCATCTTCTAACATTGCCATACGACGCTATATGTAGCCTACAGGTATGTTCACATAATAATAATCGATTCTTAAAAATTGAAGTAGAACATGCTTAGGGATGTATTTGGTATCCATTTTCATATTGAAGTTATGTTTTCGGGATTTTCGGGTATAATTGTGGGCAAACCAAATTACTCGTTGGTTTGGCTACATCAAACGATTATTAATATTTGACAAGACATTCTCAAAATGTTTGAGCCTTTGAATATAGCTACCAAAATCATAAGGCTGTGAAAGGGTAGGAAAGACACTGTCAAATTCTGTTAATATTAATACACACTGTAGTTAATGCATTGACAGCTTTGGTCAATGTAAAAAACGTTGATAACGTCTCGTTATATACCATTTCAATGAAGAATTGAACAATATACCATTTCAATTAGATATGTTCTACAATATAATATTAACTTTCGCCCCTAGATACAACTGCTGCAGCACCTTCCCTCTGTTCTCTCCTGCTACAAAGACGTTTTGTCGGGTCCCTACTTGTGTGGCGAATTCCTTTGCATCATCAACAGCATTCCCGCATCAATGAGCGACAAAGTGCAGCATAAAAAGATGACCTGTCTTAGGGATACGGTGAACTCGAAGCTGTTTGATGCACAGGGTAGGTGGTCTTCTAAGGCTAATTTTTTTACCACTTTTTAGATAAGTTTAGGTTTCAATGGAATAAAAAATGGGAACCGTGTTTGGGCGTCGACTATGGAATTTAGGATTCGGGATTCGGGGAGATTTCTAGGAGGAAAGTGAGTAATGATAAATTATTAGCCACGGCTTGCTACACAAGGCGGGGATCGTACCACCGCTTTCACGTTATTTATTTCGTTAGTTATTTATTTGTTTAGTGCGTTAACTTTTTTTCTAAATCCCTACTCCTCTTACAGTTGTTGACCGATTTTAATGAAATTTGGTATTATTAATATTTGGGTCCTTGGCTTTTAAAAAACTGCTTATATGTGCTTATATTGCTTATATAAGCAAAGCTATGGCTATTTTCATTTTTCCATTTAAACGATATGGTGACAAACATGCCCTTATTATGTACATATTCACACACCATTCTATTCATTTAACCAATTTCGTAGCCATGTATATATTGTCCCACTAGATTAGCTTAATACATGTGCAATCATGCCAAATTGTTACGTCATAATCAAATAATGGTAGTTCGGCCGTAAAAGTAGCTGACTTTCAACAGTAAATTAACACACCATTATATTGTTACAATGCTATTTATATATGATTCTGATTCATATATCTGATACCTTCATATTTGAGGTTTGGCAAAATCGAATTGATATATATACGAAATTATTTTGATTTAATTGAAATATATTTATAATGCAAAATAGTATATGGTTGACGTTAAAATTAAGTGATAGATAATATATTATATAGTTATCTAATTTATACGCTATTTTTGCGCATCTAAACATTTCCATTTGTATTCCATTTTCAATTTTATAACATATTTGAAATTTCCTTACAAATGAATTGCATTTCTAGATTAAATGTAATGAACGATAATAAAAAATTATCCTTATGATATCATTGATCAAACAACGATGTACCAAAAAAATATCAAATATTGTTTTGGCTTTATCTTGAATTTTCGTTTACCTTTGCATATCGAAAGAGCACATAAGAGAGGTGTTGGAGTATTTTCATTATAATTTCTTTAACAAAAAAGGAAACTTTTTAAAAAGCTATGCCGGATAAACATGTTTGATTTCATTATAGAAATAGGGTTAACTAAAGCTGTGCAAGGTGTGGCACACTGTCCTTGGACAGTCTTGTTATATTTAACAGATTATGTTTAACAGATTATGTAGGCTATGTTATAACGGATTTTGAAGATAAATACACATAGATTAATTCACTATTTCGACAGACATATTTTGAGTTTATTTAGTGTTTTCAAATTGTTTTGCATAGCAATTTGTAAGTTGAGATCTTGACCCGTATTCTCCGCTTCAACCATAACCTTAAACTTGCGCTTTCCCCATTCTTTTACATTGGTGTTAAGGTTAACATTTGGGAGAGCAGATAATTAGGTTAAGTTTATTTGAACACTGAAACGGAAATAAAATGTGTTTGCCTCTTTTGATAGACTGCAAGGACATCCTGGTTCCGCTTTATGCCGCTCAGCTGCGTTGCTACGTGGAGAAGCACAGTGACCTGAAACAATGCGCTGAGCTGCTTGGAGATATCCTCATTCGTCTCTATGACGACCACTCAAAGGTTTGTTGATGGTTGATGTGTTTTCTGACCGCAATAAATATTTTGGTTGGATTGAGCTGTATATTAAGATAGTTGGCTAAATCCTGTAACAGTACTCAAATTGTTAAAATTAATGTGAAAAAAAAAAGAATTTAAGAATTCAATTAGGCTACACTGTATATGTACATAGTGTATGTACAGATGATAGGCTGGTTTAAGAAAGCATAATTTTAGCTTAAAATTACATATGTGGTTAGGAGTCACAGATTGAGATAAATAGAAAATAATTCGTTAAAAATCGTCAAATGATCGCCGAACGCCCATATAATGAACGCCCATATAATGAATAAATGCCTCAATTTCTGATTTTGTTATTGATGTTTATTGAATTATTTATTGTCGATTAACTCGCATATACCTTTTTGTTTTCATTTTCAGACCCAGAAATTAGATTTATCCAACGTGCAGTGCCTTTTGAACGAGTTGTTAGATCCCATAGTCTCACTACTCCTAGAAGAAGAAGACAACGTCACTATATTGGTAAGATAAGAGTAAATTTGACATAATGAAATATATGAATAGCCTATCTTACTTACAAAAAAATGGTATGAAAAACGAGGATATATATATGTAACATGGGTTAAAAAGCATTACCTAACATTATTAGTACCTCTATGATGCATTTTTAACAATTCAAATTTTGTGTATGGTTCAATGTTTTAAATAAACATGAATGTTTTAACATTAACATGATTGTTTCAGAGATTGATTTTTTTTCTCACAAAATAAAGTCAGTCCATTCATAATATAGCATATTATTCTAACTATTTGATGCTTAATTATATAATTCCAAAGCTATTTCTCGTTTGTTTGTTGAATACATTTTAAACATATTCTGAGTTGGGCATTTTCTTACTCAATACAGACGCGACACGGACTGCGAAACCACGATTTCGTAATTATATATTGTTTATGCCAAATAATCTATATGAATCAAATTCACAAAGATTAGAATCCGTTACACCTGTATTCACCATGATATTGTATGAGTGCAGTTTTGATCGAAACCCTGTATCTATATTGATTGCATCGTGATTGAGTATGTTACAGTATGCATGTGTTTTCTATATTTCTCCTATACCATCAGATCCATCAATACTTTCAAATTTTAAAACCTCATATGACAAGGAAAAATTACATACATGTATATGTGATATAAAATGAGATGAAAATATAATAGAAATATATAATCGTTCTCTTGATGTTCATGAGTGAAAAATCACGCTGCTTTTAACAATTGTCACAATAGCCTTTAATCATTGACAATATAATTCGATCGCACTTACACATAAAAATATATTATGCTCCTTTAAATTCTGTGCTCCTGTGTTTAATGACAGAATGAAATATGTAACACATTGTCCATTACAACATTCAGAATATCTGTGATTTGAAACATAAAAATCTTACTTAAATTATTTGCCTGAATGAATGTTTTGCTTTTAACATTCACATGACATATCAATTGCGAATTTAAATCGAAAGAAGTTTGAATCCTGTTCATAATGACACTGAAGTAGAATGAGTAAACTTTGTGTTCGTATCCATTATCGCCTATTTGAAATATACAGAGGAATCACATAGAGCAGCCTTGTTCACAATGCATGTCTCTTCTTCTTATCTTATTGCTATTGAAGTGCAGTGAAACATGTATTTACAAAAATAAATGAATGACTTATGAGTTTATTTGCATCATGTTCGGTGAATCATACAGTACCTTAATTTGTAGCCTGATATTAATTTTTGAATCAGGTCATTAAATTAACGAACAATAACAATCTAGAAAAATGTATTTTAAGGTAAATATTTCGAATTCACATTTAATTTATTACTCCAAAGTTATTGATAGAACACTTTTTAATAGTTTTAAGTTTAATGTTAATGATTTAATCTTACGATCGATTATTTTGATCCATATTCGTTTTATCAAAACAAATATTACGTACAATGTAGCCTACTTACAATCAGGTTTCATATTTTTTTCATGCAAATCGATGAACATGTGTATATTTTGTTTCTAGAAAAAAAAACACTCTTAATTTCATAAGCAGTATTTTATGTCTTAAATATTTTAAATCAATGCATAGGCGAATCCAAGTTCAGTTGTTTGAAATTGTGATTATTTAACAAAGTAATGAATAAAATATGATTTGATTTTCCGTTTGACAGAGTCATCTAGTGGCAGGCGTGGTGGGCCTGTTACGATTGCTGGAGGTGCACGACAGTTTATACAAAAGTCTGCTCCAGTCTTTCACCAACAGCGCTCAACGCATGGTATTGTTTTCATACATGTATTTATATTTATGCTTTAGTTTATTGAAATTATCATTCTATTTATAAAGAAATAAGCAACTGATTAATGGTCGTCACTTCATTTGTTTATGTAATAAAAATCTAGGAAAAGTTTTAATGATCCAACAAATCAATTCGTTTCCATTGAATTTATCCGTGTTATTCACAACTAACAGAAACACCGTCGACTACCATTAAAATGTATCCACAACCACTTTGATAAAGCATGGAAGATTTCATTGAAGTCTATATAGAAAGTCTACATGTCATGGAGAATAAAAATAAAACTGTATCATAATGTTGCAGAACTTCTTGGTTCGCCTGTTGCGATTGTTCGAGAGGATGGTGCAGGATGACGTGTATCCCTGCGACTGGATGGTGATGCGCATGAGTCAAAACCAGTAAGATATTTGGCCCTTTGTCATCAAGTTGCGTAAATAGCTCTCTCATGTTCAACCGTTTGTCTAATGAAAAAAAGGGTAGTCTAGTCTTAGAAACAAAGTTATAAACAATCATAGAACGTTTGAGTCATATCCTCAGATACATCCATATCAATGGAAACAATGATAAGACATATTGACCAAATTAGACAAAATGGAAACCCTTGTTATGATTTCTTTGCTCACTATGACACATCATTATCATACGAAAATTGTTGACATTGGCGTGGAACGAAGAACATATATGTGATCATAATGTGTTTCCTTTTCTTCAGAATGATCCTGGCGACACTGCAGTTCGTGTCTCAAACAATGAGCGAGGACTATTCAGCCAGCGCCATCGATTTCGAATTTGAGGTAAGCACACATTTGATTATATTTTTTAAAGTTAACAAAATTTAAACTTTGGAAGAAGGTCGCTTAATTTTATATTCAATTAGATATTTTATATTTGCCGCACCTGTAATTAATAGCACGATCTCCCGCAATAATTGTCTATTTACCCTTAACCAACTCCATTATATTTATTGACATATATATATGAATATACAATTTTGAAGAAGGCAATATACATACTCAATTAAATCAAACGTAAGCAAACTAAATATTGCTATTTAGTAATATAGTAAGAAGTAAACATTTAAAAACTAGAATTGCTTAAAAGCTCAGTTTAAATTACCTCACAACAGTTTATCCCTGGTCGGGTTGTGATATAGGTTTATGCTTCGATACATTAAAACAAATATTTGGTTGTTTTTACAGCGAGTTTACATACGGGTATATCGCTGAATTGTCTTAACACAACTTCTATATTATCCATGTTGGATTAGTTCATAGGATTTCAAAGTTTGATTTTGTATTAAAATACAAAAAAAATAGTTTTCAATTTATTATCACTTCTATTTATGATACATGAATATTTCGAATTTCCTATACATTATTTAAATAACACTTCAACCTGTACCTAGATTAAATTTTCCTTTCCAAAGATATAAATACTTGTTTAATACAGAACTCTTGCGATTCTTTTTAATTCCACTATTTTTCACCAGTACTTTTCATTAAGTCAACTAATAAATATTATCACATGTCTATTTTTTCTAAGTGCCCTTTTACAAGAAAAGTATTTTGAGCAAATACATTTTGAGTTTTATCACCTTTTTAGGAAGCAGAAGAGGTAACCTTTTCACCTTGTAGGGCAATTAAGAATTGCCTTTGTTGTTATTCAAGCCTACCTTATGATTTTTATTGGTTATTTTCTGCACGATCAGTTTTTACAAGATCAGAAATGTTATGGGATTCATTGTTGAAAAACAATATAGGCTCTAAGTGCGTCTAGTTATCACTTTAGTATGACACAAATTTATGTTTCATTGGATAGTTTATATGATATCTTCATAGAAAGTCTTATGTAAACTGGTGCTAAATAGAGGATTTAGCTGCACTTTGTTTCAGATAAATCTCATATTATATTTATGTGTTCAATATAAGTTTTTTTTTTGCAAATCAAAGTAATCATCTGTATTTTTTTGTTATTGATCATGTTTCGTTTCATTTTGTAATTTTCATAGAAATTGTATGTTCGCTTAATGTTACAAGATGAAAATTATTGTTGATAATTCAGTGATTCTTATACGAAAAACTGAATGGTTATACGGTACTATTTGATTCGATTTTTTTGCGCAAATATCATAATGTGCTTTTTATTTGCTTGTTCCATAATTGTCTTCACTATTTTACTATTTCTTTTGTTCATTTTGCTTTAAACCATTATATTCTATGCGTCCTAAACCAAGGAATGGAGATATAGCATATTTATTGAGCTATCAAAACGAGTCGAACCCAAAAGATGTAAAACAACTTTTGCATGAATATGCACATAATTGTTAAATATCTCATTAATTTCATGCCATTTTTATTTTAAACATAATGCTGAACCTTGGAAATCTGATTATAAATCTAATAACGAATAACAGTTTTATATTATCATATAACATATTTGAAGTTATATTTTATAATGTAATTTGTTCAAGTGTATTGCCTCAAACCAATTTTAAGGATATGTTCAGCCTCTTGTTTTTGGTTAAATTGAAATTAAAAGATTGATACAGACTGTTGCGATTTCGTTTGTTTTCTCATGAAAGCACATTTGATATGATTAGTTAAGATTAAAAAGAAAAATTGCCTCCATCCCCCACGTTTTTTTTTTTGTTTCAGCTATGGGAAAGATATTTCAACCTCGCAGTATCTTTCTTGACGCAATCTTCTTTGCAACTGGAGCAATTCTCAAATGCCAAACGACAGAAAATAAAAGAAAAGTATGTGTTTGAATTTAATATTTGTTACAATAAGTTTGACTTTAAATAAAAATAAATTATTAGTACTAAACGTAAGATTATAATTCAAAGTACTGCGTATAATGATACCATAGAATCGCTCATAAATTTTATTATCCCCCGTGAAAACGAGGGGATATAGGGTTGAGCTTGTCCGTCTGTCCGTCTGTCCGTCCGTCTGTCCGTCTGTCTGTCCCGCTTGATATAGGGTACTTTGTCCACGCGAGTTTGGTATGAAGGAGTTGAGCTAGA
>LQRL01124269.1:7136-42193 GCA_001703475.1 Hydroides elegans
ATATTTATTCACTTTTTACATTTCATAAAATAGGTTTTATGAAATTAGCAACAATTTTCTTGCCCCGCTGTCTTTAAAGATCTGATTAAATTCAAATAAAAGAACAACAAATATTATTCGTTGTTGTTTCGACAATAATGTATATCCCGGCAATTATTTTATATATAATTGAAAAGTTGCTTTTGTTGAACTTTTGTTGGTAGATTTATACAATAAAGTGCACATATTTACTTTGTTCTGAATGTATCTTGTGATTTGACATGCCTTAAGCATATTGCTCTGGTTTTGTCTTACCTGTTTCAATATTATGAGCGGAAACCTGGTTTAGACTTGGGATCTGAATTTCACTTGTGTCATATTTCAAATAGCTGATGTGGTTGATAGAATCATGAAAATACACCAAAGACAACCACACTATTTTATGGTGAGATTTATATTTTTTTGTGTTCATAAAATTTATAATTGTATATTGTGATTGATTCACTTAGTTGCATATATATAATTTTTCAGTATTCCGACATGCTTATTTGTGTACGTTGTATATTTACATGTTTAAAAAATTTGACTTATATCTCGAAATAAACACATTATGTCAGTTCTGTACCATACACTGTAGTACACTTGTATAACCAATATAATCGTAGCTCTTGCTGAAGTTTGTTGAAACGCGCGATACGGTTTTAAATGCATTTGACATTCAAATGTATTAATTAAGGGTATATAGGCAATACGATTGGAAGAGACCAAGAAAGTTTGTTAATTCTGAGTTTATATGTCTTATTTGCCAATTTTACAAGCTGAGAGAGAGAGAGAGGGTTTTTGCGGTAATATATGGGAAGCTTGCTGTAGCATAATCTTTATTTTCTGTCTTCGAATATTTCTTGAATTGTGTAACTCATATATCCTACTTTATCTTTTATTTTTTTTGTATATAATGCTCTGATTTGATTTGTGGCCTTTAACAGTTATTAGTTACAAGTCAAAAAGTTCATACATTTCAAATAAAAATATATACAAGGTATATGATTCCTGGCATTCAGATATTGCCTGATATTCACAAATCAAGATTAGTAAATATAAATATATATTTTTTCTTAGAAATACCTATTTGACTTTTACTGTTTGTTCAAGTATCAAGTTCTGGTAATTTTGTTATTAATTAAGTAATGGCTAATTTGGTTCATCGTTCATTAAGATATTTGTGTATGTTATATATAGATATCCCAACTTTTATCTAATACAATATAATTTTTATGATGGCAGATTAAATGTCGCTAGGTTCTAAAGATCTGAATATGACTATGTGATAATTTGATGTTTTTAAAAATGAGTCTTGTTATCTTTTGAAATGCCATTTATTGCTGTTTGATAACAATATATACATTTCTTTATAAACTGCATTTTACGAATGAGTTGTGTTTTTGCCTTCATATAAATAATGTTTATAAACATCAATGCAATAAAATTATTGACATATAATGGTTTAAGTATAAATGTGGTACCTAAAACAAAACAATCATAATTATTCTAAGACCAAACAGCCATAATAAACAAATTAAGCACTTTCATATATATTTTGATGCAACATTTGTAAAATATTCATTTTAAAAGTCTTAATTGATTGGACATTGAAATTCTGCATAAATGTACATGTATGTGGGCAAGTTACCTATACCTATACAATAAATATTCATAAAAACATGACAAACACACGATTGAAGTTTTGATATGACCATTCAACTGTCATGCTTATGGACATTTCAACATTTTACTACTCATTTACGAAATTACATATCATCGAACATAACTTTCTTTAATGTACATCCTGCATTTATTATCCTGTGATTTTACAATTATAAATCACCTGACCTGTGCCCGGCAAGCTGCACAACGCATACACATTGTCACCATCAACAACTGCATCCCTTGTCCATCCAATCATCTCCTTATCAGTGCGCACGATGTGCCACTTGCCGTCACGTGTCATCACTTGAAGCCTGTGGTTGTAATAATCACATACCAACAGGTTGTCGTCTTCATCCGTGGCTGCTATGCGTGGTTCCCATAGCGTACCAGAGCCTCCATGTCCATTACTCGTGCTAAGTACCATTAGCACGAGTACCATTCATTGAAAACGTATAAATGCAGTCACCTGAAACGGAGGCAATGTATATGACATATCTCCCAACGCAACAGAATCGTTAGGATGCCTTTGATTTATTCGTGTGGGGAATGATGTTGTTTTCACTATTTTGTTCTCTTTATAGTGGTATAATGTGATGTAGCTCTCGTCGTCGTGTATGTACAAAGTGCAAATGGTATTGACGCGGCTGCTGACGTCACAATGTACCCATGTCGCAAGCTTTGTTATATCCATTCTTGAGATTGGCAAATGTAAAAAAAAGCTTTATCGCATCGTAATTCAAAGCAATGTTTATTAAATGAGGGAAATAAGGAAACATAATGAAGTGAACTCTAATATAGTAATCATCACAGAATGTTACAATCTAATTCTTCATTGATTATCAAATATTAATACCTATATATCACCAAGTAAAATTATATACATTGTATAGGTTACATGTTACAAACACCATATTAAAACGATGATAGGTAGCCTGTTAAAAACATGTAAAATGATAGTTAAATAACATGCATTTTGTGTGTATTCAAAATCAAGCGGATGCGTACAGCAATTATTGATTAACTACATGAAACAATCCAGACTTCGCAGCGACTATAAGTGTCTTATCCAGTAATGACGAAATTCCTTTTACTTGTATAGATTCGTCAAATCTGATTTCACGACACTTTTTCCAACCTTGGTCATAAATTTGCAGACCGTCGGAGCAACCAATGTATACTTCTTGTTCAAGTGCATATATGGAACTTGCAAAACCATCTATTATAATCTTTTCAAGATGTTTCAACGGTTTGTTTGTTAGATCTTCATACAATGGCTATAGAAATATACATCATAAACATAAATCCATACATAAACATATATACCATAACAAACATGGTTATAGTCAAATCAGTTATTCAATTCTATTTTATTTGATTTCAAAACTATACGTAAATTGCAAACAAATACTGAACTTTATTTTGAATGCCTTATTACCTTTGCATTTAGAACAGCTTGCATCCTGTCGAGCATCGCAATCATAACGTCTCTTTCGCGTCTTCTGAGTTTGTAATGATTTATATCGAGATGGAATCCACACTCCTTATTTGATTCCTTATTTGGATTTGTAAGATATTTCGGAATCCTTTTATACTTTGTAAGAAAACATCTCAGCTTTGAAATAATATCCTGAGCCCATTCTTCTTGACATTTCTCTGTTATTATAGTACTGTCGCTTGTTATAAACATACGACTCTGCTTTAGCATATGCGAGGTGATTACATTGTCGTAGTTATCAATGTTTTGCAGGCATGTTTTACTTTTTGGGCTTTTAAACATAACAGCCTTTCGCAACGCTTTTGTTATCATGTATCCTGAGCGAAATCGGTCCGGGAGGTTTCGGACGATGTAATTTTCCTGAATAGTCGGACATATTTGAAAGCCTATTGGACTTCCAAAGGCAACAATTTGTACAGATCGATCTAATGTCCGTGTGTCACATTTCAAAAAATCATGCCCTGGTAGTTCAAACGGAAGATGTTCTATGTCAAATCCTGGAACAATATCAACTGAAATTGGAAGATATGTGTAAAATGATCCCCTCCAAACAAAGTTTAATGCTAAAAATCTATTGGTTCTTGTCACTACACCGACCGGATCACATGAAACAAACAACCACAATTGTAAACATGCGTACTTTAAGCTCACCTGACTTTAGCTTTGGATACTACAAGCATGTTTATTGCTGTTTATTAATGTTTACAATTGATTCATATTTGTTGGCCTCTGTTTAAAGCAAGATGATCAAGATGACAAAACTATATATTATTCAAAACTGTTCTGATATAAATATATATCTTCAAAAAAAAACCAAAATAGTGAAATCATAGTTTGTGTAGAAAAAAAACACGATTTTATGTTGAGCTCATAAAATGAAATGAAATACTTGAAGTGTATTTGCAATCTTTGTTTCACTATGTGGTTTTAACACATCATTTTCTGTCATCATGCTGCTTTTTAATGGGGTGTTGTGTGTATCCATAGATTTCCGGCAATGTGAGCTACATATAATTTCCAAGGTTGATTAGGTTACTGGAATTTCTACTCAAGAATGACTACGAGGGTGCTCCGGAGATGCATAATCATCATTTGTTTTTTTTTATAGATTATTAAGAGATTGTGTTGATAAGAAAACGATGATTGCTAGTTTATAAATACATTCCCAAGACTTAGAAACCATACCACTTTGAAAACGCATGAATAAACACTTATTTGTGATATATTTAGGCTGCAAATGGTCAGTATTGGACTGTGACGGCCTTTTCACTCCAGATAAATATTCAATATACAAAATGTTAACATGGATCGCTAAAATGCGATGCGTGTGTCAATTTGCAACGATTACGTAAAATCCTATATATCATCAACGTAGTCTATTAAGGCTGTACGCTGTAGTTGAATATTGTCAGCGCACCTGCTAGTATAATGTGTGTATATCAAGCTCACATTAACACCTTCCAGAAGGTCAAGCATGTATATTATTGTATATAAAATTACAACATATAATAAATTAATATGTAAACTATTAAATTAAGATTCCATTCTGTAAAGTTTTGACGTAGCGTTCTATTTATTTGAAATTTTAGTGTTACATTATTGTATGTAACGTGAATATATTATAATTTCATCACCAAAAACAGAGAGTATGTAAATTATTGGTGTATTGTTGATTTATGTATATTATTATGTATTATCACATACTTAATTTTCATATTCCACAAACACAGAATGGTATTGGTCCACCGGTAGAAATATTCATCATTCATTGGTGAATGATGTTAGTTAATCACATTGTAAACTAATCGATATACAACTATTTTGTAAAGTATTTAGCATTTTACGGAAATCAAAATGATAAATATTTAAATTAATGCTTAGTTAACTTAGTTAATGAAGTTAATGATTAAGTTAATGATGTAGTCAGGTAAGTAAATATATATTTGTGTGTAGTAATACATTAACATGTTCATAAAGGGAGGTTTGGTTTCACATGAAAACATTGAACTGCATTATATATCTTTGTTTAAATTCTTTGTATTTGAATTTTTTTTCGAATTTTTCACAGTGGTTAAGTAGTATGTTTATACATTGTATGCTCTATAAACTGAAAATATTCATAAATAATCTGGATTAATTCAAAACTTATTCATTCAAACACAACGTTTATATGTTACCGCAAAATGATTAGAAGTTAAAACTACAAATCTATCTGCAGGTTAAGTAACTCTATAAAACAAATGATCATTATGAAATATTACATACATGATTATGTGATTTTAAAATGATAAATAGCTGATTGTGTTATAGAATGAGACCTACACAATGCATACACATTGGCACCATCAACAACCGAATCACTAGAATTATCTATCTCCTTACCAACAAACATCACAGCCACAAAATAATGATAATAAAATGAATTCCTCTCAAAGGAGCCTCCGTCAATAAACCAATATTCTCATCCATTTTGTCACTTTATCTTAGTTTGTTTCTGTAATGGTTATAATAACAGCAAGCTACTTGGTGAAGCAGTCTGAAAACGACAAATAGATCGACAAAACGTTTATACTTCAATTTTTCTAAAGTTGAAATCTAATGAATTTAAATAGAAACAAAATCAAGATATATAAATACTTCAAATGGTAACTTAATTTGTTATATGCTGTTTTTATTTTGTTATATAACTTAGAATTATACAGATGCATTGATTTTTAATAGCATTTATATATTAAAAACGTTTCGTAATCGTTAAATTGCTTGACCGATGCCATGAAGGTAAAACTTTAAGCAATGTTATAAATTCTATAAAAATAGCAAATATAAATTTGAACTCATCTTTTACTTTATCAAACAACATTCGTATATTTTTCTTGTTTAAATAGCATTGATTTAATATTTACTACTAATCAATTTTTTCATTGTTGTCACTCCCTGACAATATGATGATAATTTTAACCCAAATTCTATATATTTTGTCAGATAATATTATATTTTAGTACAAATATAATAATAGAAACGTTAGAGTGATATAACGTTTTGTTAAGCATATACAATGAGTCATGTCTCAATGTGACAGCAAACTCATCAGGACATGCTAAGTAGATCAAAGGGTTCCTTACTTGATGTGCTCACTCAATCATATATATATATTCAAACAAAGACTATATGATCTGTCATTCATTGTTTATAGACAAAAATATCCTACATGAACAATATACACATATATAAAAAATCGATAATATTTCCTTTATGGCAGATATTCTATGAAAACGGAAATAAGAACTTGCATTAGAGAACCCCTGTAAGCAGATTTAGTACAAGGTCGTAGATGAATCTGTTAAGTGACACTTGACACTAGTATGCCATTTATTCTAGGATCAAGATACGAGAGTGCACTATATGAGTTTATCGTCAGTGTTTCGGCTATCTTTGACAAACCAAATGTCCTTAAAGGTGATTAGAATTGGTTGTTGATGAACGAGATGGATAGAAAATAATTTTTTTATTTAGGTACTGAAAATAAGCTCCGTAGATCATGCGCCATAGTTGAAAACGTAAGGTTGCAGCAACACACACTATGTTTTGTTGCTAAAGATGTTGCATCTTCAATAACTGCAGTTGAAATAAACTAAATAGTTTTAGATGTAAGTTTTTTCCATTACATCGCTTAAAATACTCATGATTATTATTATTGACTTTTGTTATTATTATGAAACAGAAATGAATTAATTTCACATTTCATATATTTTTTCTTACTATTTTCCTGTATAAAATATTACTGGGCATAGACATAAATATTACAAATCTATATATTCAAATTGATTAAGGTATTGTTGAGAAGTGTGGTTAATCAATAAACGAACGCAAACTTCTTATAAGTACTACTTTTAATAAAGGTCAATGGTTTATTATTAAACCCATTCCTTATGAGTGCCTGAATGTTGTCATAAAGCACAGCCGGAGCACAATATCATGGTTGCTTGCTTAAAATTACACGTCTAAAAATGATATTGAGTCGGTGTCTATGGTAGTAATAAGATATGCTTGTATCATCTATGTATTTACATACGTGTTTATTGCATAAATCTTCATAAACGTGTAATTAACATGCCAGCGTAAAAAAATAAAGTATTTCAATTAATTTTTATCTGGCAAATTTTTCAAATTTCACAAATTTGATTGAGCATACATGTGGAATTTTGAAGCGATATAATATACTCCCCAAATTGTGACGTGTCGCATCATGACACAACATATATACGTTGTCACTGTCGAGAATTACATTCTTAGGGCAGCATATCTCCTCATCAGTGCGTACGATGAGCAAATTGCCTTCATTTGTCATCACCTGAAGCTGAAGGTTGTTTGGATCATAGACCAACAGGTTGCCATCTTCATCTATAGCTACTACGCGTGAGTACAATGGCTTACAAGTGCCCCCATACCCTTTGCGGTCATATGTGCCAAGGACTGTACCATCCATTGATAACGTATAGATGCAGTGTCGTTTGCTTGAAGAGGCAAAATAAATGAAATCGCTTCCTAACACAACAGGAGCGTTAAGAGAAAAATTCTTATGTTCTGAGCTGAATGATACTGTTTTGACTAATTTGTTATCGTTATGTTTGTATAATGTGATGTAGCTTTGGTCATTTTCTGAATGTAAAGTACAAATAGTATCAAAACGGCTACTGACATCAGTGTATCTTCCCGGTGTGACTTCTTGTAACATCCATTCTAAAACGATGAACAATGACACTTAATTTGACTTATTCTATTGACAGTGACATGACAGAGATATGATTTTTTTCACAAATGTAGGCAACTTGGAAAGCTCAAGATGGTTAGGCCAGTACAATAATTACATATTTTGTAAATAAGACCAACATCTTCTAATGGTTTGATGTTTCGACTAATGGTAATATAAGTAATTTAAATAAATAATGCATAACGGCGTTTGAATAAAGACAAAACAAAAATTTTCACAGCAGAGTTCTGAAACCTCATACATAAAAATACCATAGACATATGCTAGACGAAACGGGTTATTTTAATTGTGTTAAGCGTGAAGCATTTGTCCTAGAGCTGTGGAACCTTATCACACTTCATTTTTTCAAACGAACTAATGCACACCTATTCATGATAAATAATATGCAGTTCTTGGGACCTTGCATTTCAGGTAACTATGTTACGTACTCTATATTTATATGTGATAAAATGCCCGATTTGCTTAAAGAAAACTAATTCATATATATATTTATAGCATGTATCATGCCGCTTGATTTGATATATGATTAAAATATTCGTACCTTGCTTCACCTTGTATATTTGAAATAGACCCGAGTTTGTAGCCACAACCAATGTTGTATTTGGTAACGGGGCGATTCCATTTATGTGTTTAAACTGTTCTGGTTGAATGCACAGAGTCGGATTAAGGTTCTCATCAAATACTTGCACACTATTATTTTCAGTTGCAATATAAATTTCACCTTCCAATAGACACATAGAACAAGACTGCAAATCCAACTGTAGTTCATCTACCATAAGTAGAGTACTGCATGCAAGATCCACAAACGTCATTTTCTAAATCAAAAGGAGCAATATCATATAATCAAATATGTCTGACACAGCTATTCTAATTATAATCTAAGACGAAAATATATTAATTATCTTGATAGCAAGAAACATAATTTGTAAAAAATACATCAATAGCTTCAAAGTATTCAGTTTGAATAATTTGAAAGTTATTACTTACCTTAGCTTTAAGAACTTCGTGCATTCTATCGATCATTGCTATCATAGTATTCTTCTCACGTTTTCTTAAGTTGATTTGATCGGAATCAATTTTGAACACGCACTCTTTATTTGCATCGTTTTCGGGGTTTGCCAAATATTTTGGTATTCTCAAATCCTTGACAAGAAACTTCCTTAGCTGTAATAAGATTGAATCAGCCCATTCAATTGAAGTGCGTTCACTCATATGACTTTTGTCACGCGTAAGAACTATAACGCTTTGTTTAAGGAGGTATGAGGACATTGAATATTCATAATCATCAATGTTTGTAATGGTTGGATTACATTTTTGCTGTTGAAAGACCTCCGTTCGTCGCATTGCTTTTGCTATGGTATAGCCTAATTTTATTGTCTCGGGAAGGTTTCTAATGATATGATTTTCCTGCGCATTTGGACACATTTGAAAGCCAATTGGACTACCAAATGCTACAATTTGCATTGGCTCGTCATAAATATCACCATTTTTATGTAAAAAGTCATGATGGGGAAGGGAAACGGAAACCTTTTCTGTTATGAACCCTGGAATAATATCCACTGAGATTGGAAGGTATCTAAAATAGGACCCTCTCCATATCAAAGATATGGTAAGGAATCTGTTTGATTTTACTGCAACACCAGTTGGATCAAACGACAACTTTGGATTGTCACATAAAGGAATGGTTGATGTTTCCTGAGAGCACAATAATTCATTCCAAATACTTTGATAATCAGTTGCTATGATATCTTTTACAGTAGAATACACCTTTTGCTTGAACATATCTGAATCCAGCAGCTCATATTCTCCATATTTCTCAAGAAGTGTTGCCAAAGCTGAACAGTCCGAATGACGGCTTAGTACAAAATCGATGTGAGACTCATTCGAAAAGATGTTGAAATATTTGGGTAATTCTAAAAATCGAATGAAAAAGTCGAATTCGTTTGGACAAAAGGCACGTGTTTCTTCGAAGGAACTTCCAACTAGTATAGAATCACATGCTAACAATTCATTGTCTGATCCAACATGAAAACACAGGTTTCTGATAAAGCTTTTAATTGCGTTATTGATTTCATTCGTCTCGGTCGTTGAATCATCACATTTGTCTTCAATCAAACTTAGTGTATTCTGTTTCAACAAAAGGTCGCTTTTGTACGGAACCTGATCAAATGAATGTTTGCTGCTAGTTTGAAATGTCCTCGCGCATATCCGCTCATATGCTTTAGGAGTTAGATCTGAAGTAAATAAGAATTCAAAGTAATATTTTCTTATTGAAGTTTCGGTTGGCATTTTGCCTTTGAGGTAATAAGCCAATCTATTCACTTGTTCTTTTTCTTTTGGGAATAGCCGTGTAATTAGTTCTAATAATTCAGGGTCAAAATCAACGAGCCCATGTTTTACTAAAATGTATATGTGAATCCTCTCTCTGTCTTTTTGTTTTATGTGTTTCAGCAGTGGGTCCAATATCCTTGCATATTTGTTTATTATTTTGTTCGTTTCACAATCTGAATCACCTGAATCACCTATTCCACAATCATTCCTTTTTATCGCACATTCCGCATCGTTCCACCATTTTGCCAGTGCTAATACTATGCTACTTTGACAACCTTGTTGAAAAGACCTCCTAAAAATGTCATCAAGTGGATTTTCATTATTTTCTAAATTATTACCAATGGTAATATGTGACAATATCATGTTGGTCATAACAGCGTTATTTTTGTCGATGCATTCATATAAACATACCAAGGCATTATTCAACATGTTGATTTTAGATGAGGTTTTGCTCGAAGTCTGAAATCGTGCAAGAAGATGTTTTGCTAAAGCATCGTCTTTATTTGAAATAGCAGTGGTTAGTGCGAGGGCTGCTGCATCGTTACATTTCTCCCCCGATAAATCATCAAGATGGTTGTTTATCAGTTCCAAGTCACCTTTCAAGGTATCTTTTACTACTGATTTCACAGTTGTTTCACTCAAACAGTGATCAAGATGTGTTTTTACTTTAATTTGATTTTTCTGCTTTAACATGTTGTTCTTATTTGATACACGTTTATAATATGATTTTGAATTACGCACTGCAGTCAGTATACAGTTAAGCTCCGCTGAACATTTTGCATATTTTCCGTCGCCAGAAGCAGATTGATTGTCTATATCACTAGCATGCGGCTCACTTCGGATACCAATTTGTGTATGTAATTCAGTTTGCGATTGCATATCTCGTGTATGCATTTGAACAGTCGGAGTCGTTTGAATATAGTGCTTTGTCTGTGCGCTTTCATCTTTCGCTACCGTTGATATAGCAATGGATGTACGTCTCTCTAATGGGTTGTCCGTCATGCTGCTTTTTGAAGCACGTGCATTCAAATAGGGTCCTGATTGTGTACTCTTATCAATAAAATGACGTTTACCTTGTACAATTATTTGTTCATGTTTTTCAGTTTGCGAATGCGCATCGGTTGTATTGATGCCAACGGGTTGGAAAGACATATGATTATCGCGCTTTGAAATCAAATTTGTATGGACTGTTTGTTCGGTTTGTGAACTTTGTTCTTGGTTTTCAGCGAGTGATGTTTGCATTGCTAGGGATGTTCCTATTCCTGTTCGCTCTTCTGCAATAGGAAAACTATAGTCCACATTATCTGGGAAGGCAACTTTCGGTCGACTCTTCACACAGCAGCAAAGCGTGGATAATAAAGAAATATTTCTCTCAATAGGTGCCTTGGTCAATAAACCAGTGGTCTCATCCATTTTCTCACTTTAGCTTGGGTTTGGTTTTAAACAAGTTGCTATAAAGTAACGCAGCTAGTGAAGAAGTCTGAAAAAGACAAATAAATTAAAACAAATACATACGATTGCTTCAACACGTTTAGGACGTGTAGGACTACTCTGTGTATAATGTGATCAACAAAATATATTTTCTTGACTATCAAGTAGATTATTGCAATTATTTAATGTAACCTATATGTAGATTTCAAATATATTATCCACAATGTATTCCCTTAACGGACAGAAAAGACAGTTAAAGGTCAACATTTCAATTACAGGAAGATATGGCATTGTTACTAACGGTACTTAATGTTGTTTCATTTCATAATTTGAACGGGTGTAGAAACAATTATTGTGAATAACATCGGTATTTTCAATATTTGCATGGATCATTTGTTTTAAGCAGAGTTAGATTTTCTAAACCATATTAACAATGTGACCGATGTCATTGTTTTTGTAAGAAGATCATAACCGTTGTAATTACAAAAACAAATATGAATATTAACTTACCCTTTATATCATTTAGCAACATTTGTACCATTCCTATATCAATAACATGCACGAGATTTCAAAATTCAACTCTACTAGATCCACTATATGACAGGCATATAATGACTTATTTAGCTATATTTTTCTAAAACGCAAACACAAACATTGAACTCCCCGTTAGTATATTTATTACAATGTCGTTGAAAATAATTGTAAAGAGACACTAAAAAGACACTAAAAATCACTGTATTTTTATTGATATTGTGTGATTTGTTCTGGCATAAAAACTGAAGTGTTTTGACTGACCTGGATAAAAAATGCCATTAAAACGGATAAGCTTTTTATGTTTGATGATAAGTAATTATTGTATTTTATTTCGTTTATAGGGAAAAAGCTCCGTAGATCATACGTCATCGTAAAACAAACGTAAAGTGACAACAATGACACATTAGTTTTTGTTTGATAAGACGTTGTATCTACAATTTGTGCACCACAAAAGTTAATGGTCTAAGGTATGAATTTTACAAAACAATATCTTATTACACTAAAATATACTATGAAGATTTATATCGAAAACAACTTTTATAATTAGGTGTTTTTATGATAGCTGAAATAATGTATCGCTCTAGCCTATGAGGATTTAGAGAGTTAAGCACTTGCATATAGGCCAATGGTTGTACTAACCTTTAATGCATAGCTATTTATCCCTATATGAAATTAGAATTGCAAATGAAGTTGTAAAAATGATAACAAGTGAAAAGCTGTTATGTTGATTAGTTTTGCAAGTGGGCTACATATGAGATTAGATACATGTTATACAGGAACGCAATTTTTAAAGGAACACTTCATAGGTTGCTATCCTATACACAATTTGTATTGCAATGCAGAATAAATGTACATTGTATTCACGAAGATGCAGCAACGTGACTCCTATATCACTGACCGCGTTGATATTAAAACACACGACACGATGCTGTTTTTTTGCGATACAGATGCACAAAAAGATTAACCCACAAGATTAGAAAAACAAAGAAAAAACAGCAACCATTATGTTTCGTATAACATAAGTTTCATAACGAAACTATGAGGCAGCAAAAAAGGTTTTCCATTTGCTATATTATTCCATGACGAAATTATAAAGTGTAAAATGCTTATTAATATACAGACACATGTAATGCTTAATGGTTTATCCTTTGAAGGACACTAACAGTAATGCTCCACGTTTCTTGGAAAATGCAGCTTCGCCATTGGGTCTTCCGATGCAGTCCCTCGAGACAGATATTTGTCCGCATGCTTCCAAAATTGTGACTGCTACTATAAAAAAAGTATCAAGCGGACCGAGACAACACTAACACATGACACGATATTTTTCATGCAAAATCCCTTCGTAAACATCTTTATTGAACAGCTTTATCGATACCAACGTAAAACAACGTATATTTGCATCCGAGTGTAAATTTATAAGTTTAAGTGACCATAATTAGTCTTTGTTTTACAATGCTAAACGTGTCCGTATAAATATATAGCATCTCGCTCTTTCCTTGATTATTTGAATTAATGCCGTAGAGTGATTAGCCATAGCACAACATTAGAATATGCTTACTACAGTCTTTTTTGCTAGATTTAGACAGGAGGATATTCATTAAAAATATTTAAAACACACACTATCAAAACCATATATCAGTCAGAAAGTATTCTAAATCCCTCATAAATTGCTTGTAATTGCTAACACAATTAGCCTCAATAACGTTACATACTTAATAATTTAATGGAGAAGTGCTGTGTAAAAAAAATAGTAAACTTGCTTTCTAATTACATTGTATTCATTTAAATAACAATTACAAATAGTACCAACACATTTATTGCAGTACAAACATGTTAAATTGTTATCATTTTAATTTGAAAACATTTCTGATCGCATACATCTACACAATATGAATAGTGAATATTATCAATATCTAAAATATTTATAGACGTTATGATATATCTACATGGTAAGGATATTATTTATTTGACAAATAATTGTATTTTTGAAATATGCACAGAAGATGACGTAGCTAATAATTTGATGGCAGTGAAATATTTCACCATTTAAACGAGGCACACATTTTAAGGTCTTGAAACAGAAAACATAACATACACCATGGCTACTCAGGAGTACTGAGAAAATATACTCACGCATACATGTTTTTACATGTGTGAAACATGTTTGCTCGATGATTGATTATTTTTATATCTGATACTAATATTATAATTATATTATTTTACTCATTACAATAAACGTCCTCAATTTGTAATCATGAATTTCAAGTGCAAAAGTATTAGAGATTGGGGCTAAGCTCAGTAGGTTATATTTCGTTTTTAAAAAATATTCATATATTTCAACACAACTTAACGCGATTTATATAATAATTCAACATAATCAACTCAGACTTGTCGAAAGATAACATGATACGTGCGGATGAATTGAGATCATAGCTTCCTCGATAATCTATATTGGTTTTCCCATTTTTCTTTAGCAAATATTAATTGATACTCGATGACCGACCTGATATTGTTAAATAGGGTCTATCAATAATCGATAGACAATTTAATGCATGGCTCGAGACAGGTGGTATCGTCTAAAGCCATTCCCATGTGTTTCAATACACATAAAATCTTTATTTCATTTTGTGAACGAGCTTGTGGACCTTAAGATAAAACCAAAACAAAGAAATAATTAAATGGAAATTAATACAGCTTATACAATTCATACATGACAATTAAATACACCTTTTCTGCTATTGGTTGTTTCATTTTACTGAAGCAGTAGAGCCCGGCTACGTCGAAATTGAATTCCACTTTATCTTATAGAATAGCACATAACCGGGAATCTAGGCGATGCTTAGACAATCGTAATACATCAAGAATTCTGTCGATCACACCAAGCAGAGCTTTGCGTTTACGACAACAAAAGTGTCGAAAATTCGACTATTACGTTTTCGATATCATGTGCACATTCAATTTCTTTGTCAAGCGGGTATCTTTGACCACGATATGGCAAAATTTATGAAAAAGACAATGAAAACAACAGCCAAGTGTCGGTTGATAAGGCACTATATTTGGGTATAAAAATGTATGTAGATTAAGGAAAAAGCCAGATCGAGGAGATAAAACTAGACGACAGCTTTACAACTAGATAAGGGGTTGACCAGATATCCAGATACAGTTTATTTGACTAAATTAACTGATGAATATGCAAGGTACACATTGAGCTGCGTATTGATCATATCATAATTGTTCTCTAACTTCTGTAAATAAATTGTGCCCGGAAAAACGACTTAAATGCTCCATACGTTGCAAATAAGAATGGAAAACATTGTCTCTTATTATGTGTGCATTTTTGTGCAGCACGAATAACTATTACAACTCAGCGGATTGAAACTTTCTCACTGCGTGACAATTAGTCTTCTTGTGCATTTCAGCTAATATCATGCAAATTAAGCGAATTACTGATGTTATGAAGTGTATAAAACTATGCACAATAAACTGTTTAACAGTACATCATTAATTTATGACGCTAACAAAAAAAGATATATTTTTCTACCGTATTTCTCAATATTTACGTAAGATCAACATCCCAAGGTAAATTAACCTTGATGGAATTGATGTACATGAGGATATCTAAAAATTGATCCATGAAACAAATATTTACAAACAGACACGATATAATATTACAATGTTACACCAAGCTTATGCATTCAGACATTAACAAAAAACGTCATAAATGCTTCAAAAATGTTATATTAAATTAATAAGTTTCAATTTATTTTTGAGAGCGTCAAAAGTTTGGAGTTAGCAAACATAAATACAGTGAAGGAGGTACCAACATACATAACTTATATATTTAGTAATTGATCCCTGCAAATCGCAATGCACTAAATGTACATAAGATGTCCCAAGACAGACATTGTTCTTATGAATATTCAATATTTTTTTTTATGTAAAAGCCCTTCGTAAACATATTCATTGTGCACCTTTATCGATACTAACGTAAAACAACGGATATTTGCATCCGAGTGTAATTTTATAAGTGTGATTATGATACTATCATTCTTTACAATGCTGAACATGTGTTTATCGGTGTGAATATATAGATTCTTGCTCTTTACTCGATTATTTGAATTAAGGCCATACAGTGGTTTGCCATAACAAAAAATAAGAGGCTGCTCATTTCAGTCTTATTACTAGATATAGGCAGAAGAATATACATTTAACAATGTTAACTACAAACACTATAACAAAACTATATATCCGTTAAAAAGTAATCTAAATCCCTCATAAATCATTTGTTATTGCCAACACAATAAGTTTCAATTACGTTACATACGCTCTCATGTACTGAACCAATGCTGTTATCAAACTTACTGATCAATATTTTCATTAAAACATTTCTAAATGAATGCAAATATACCCTAAGAACATGGAATTAAAAACAATCCGAGACATATATAGACGTTATCATATATCCACATGGTGAAGATTATAATTCATTTGATTAATAAAATTATCTTAAAATGGCAATACCGACAAAGATGTAGCCGCTAATAATTGCATTTTGATAAGAATTTAAATCAAAAGTATTAAGGCGTACATTTAAAGATCTGGAGAGAGGCCATTACACCCACAAAGTCAACCCTTATATTATTTAGTACGTATCTTTAAGTTTTGATCCAATCATGGCTGCACGAAATTACCTTTATTTGCTTTCCCATTTCTTGGTGCCGGTTCTATTTGGAATAAGACTGACAAAGCGTTAAAAATTAATAGAGACCATCGAAAAGCAATACACTACATAAATATACGGTTTAAGACAGGTGGTAATTTCTCATGGTAATTGCAAGGCATACATCATACTATTTAACTTGAAATAACAATAAAAAATATTAGAAATATATTTATGCAACTTATACATGGCAATTAAATGCACATATTCTGCTATTCAATTGGTTGTTACATTTCACAGAAGCAGTAAAGCCTGGTTACGTCAAAATTGAATGCCATTTTATCAGTTATACTTATTCCTTAAATATCTCATAGCATAATACATAAACGGGAACCCAGGCGATGCTTAGATAATTGCAATACATCAAGAATTCTGTCAATCACAACAAGCCGAGCTTTGCGTTTACGACAGCAAAATAATCTAGGGATTTCGACCATTATGTCTTCAATTTCATGTGCACATTCAATTTCTTTATCAAGCGGGTATCTGTGTTTGAACACAAATTTTTCATTGTCAAAGAATTCTTTATCGTCGCCCTTTCTGACCATAACCTTTAGTTTTTTGAAAATGGCGATAGCCCAATCCCATTTGGTCCAATCTGGTGCATCAGGCCCATGTTTCTTTGTGAGAAAAAATACACATGTTTTCAACATATATGATGTCACAATATCGTGAATATCGTACGTTATGCCGAGAAAAACGAGAACGGACAGAGCATGACTACCGAGAACGCTTGTTAATCGCATAGCTTTTGCTAACCGATACCCTTCTCTAACTGGATTCGGAAGATTCCTGATCAATGTGTTTTCTACTTGCGAATACACTATGGCTCTACGGGTAGATAGTTCACGATAGGTAAGGTGCGCTTGCCTTCTTTCTTGTGATTCAGGATTTTGGCATGACAAGTAATTATGTGTTGGAAGAGCTAATGGTCTTGAAGAAATTTCCGTAGCAGGAACAATGTCTATGCTTATTAGCATATCGGGGTATTCCCTACTGGTCCAATTAATCTTTAAGCATCCATATTTCTTAATCATGTACTCATATCGTAATGTATACATCACAAGATTGGGATGATGTGTTTTATTCAATGTGTGACATGCGTCCGCTATTAAGGCATGCACATCACTTCTTTGACTTAGTACAACATAATCGAATTCACAGGGAAGAAATGTTTGTGTATCTTCAGCAACACTTCCGACAAGAATGAATTCAATGCTAGAGTCTAACGCTGAGATTTGCGATTCTAACTCCAAAAACAACCAAATAATTGCTTTTATCACTTTTTGTCTGTCTGAACTTTTTGTGTATTTCCTTAGCATTTCCAAAACGTCTGAAACTGTTTTTATTACCCTTGATTGGTTTTGCTTTGAATTATGATGTAGTGTTGATGGATTAAATTCGCCTTTCATTGTAGATGAAATACAATCAAGATTCTTATACCATTTTCTAAGTTTATCATTAGATATTGTCTTTAACGCATCTAAACCCTTTATGCGGTTTTGTGATAATATCTCATACCTTTGGAACTTAATCGTAGTATATTCATCCGGATGCAAATCTTTTAACGCTTGACTTGAACAAAGGATATATATGTGTTGTATAATTCCTATATGAATTGCTTTTTCCAATAATTTTGAGGCGGTAAACTGTTTTCTTTTGTCAGGATAACTGCAAACAAAATTATATAAATCTTTAACTGAATCGTTTCTCGTTGAATCGTTGATTGTCTGTTTCCATAATTTTTCTAACGATTTCAATATACTCAATGGAGCGTGGTTTATAATCGCGAATCGGACAACCCACAATATATCCTTTTTTCCCCATTCTATGTCATAATTCATTGCATAAAGTACCAGTTTATGAACAAGATAAGGGTTATTTGCTATGTGTTTCTTAGATATATTCAATGCAAATGAAGCAAAAAAAATCATCCAATTGGATTGAAATATATGTCGCATAGCTATTTGTGCCATTTTACCATCGCCATTCACAAATGGCTCAATCAAATCTTCACTTTCACCTTCTTGTGTTGTATTATCATGTAAATGAGCATGATCAAGGTCACCTTGCTTTAAAACTTTTCTAAAACTATTCATTTTTTATAAAGTCAATAAGTAAACATATGACTTCTAATAGCTTCTAATATCATTCAATGTAACGTCAAATTTAGGTTTTAAATATGTAAATATTTAGTGTTTTATCATCCCAAAGCAGTTTATATTTATTTTTGTAATATTATGGAACCTATCCACCTGTCCATCCATCATCAAATGTTTGAATATAATGAATTCACTAAATAAATGAATTTAAACATTAACAATGAATCCCTTGAATTAAATTTTTAGATTCCAAAAATCATGCTCTTTCATTTGTGAATGTTAAAGTTTTGTAAACGTAAGATGTTATTGTGTCGATTAAATGACCAAATTATTGACAATAACATATTACAAATAAACATAATTTGGAATGATTACCAAACATAACTTAGCGTCTGAGTAAATATTGCACATATCATATCAAGTAGAATTATTTTATTGAATGTTCGGTGCTGTTGGATTCGTGGGAACGTGTTCATCTGCTAGGATCATGGTGTAAAAATATACAATTTTATTGCATTTTTATATGTTCTATTTTTATGTAATTAGAATTATTCTGACGAGTAAAAAATATTAATTTCCTAGGGAAACTAAACAATAATTTTCCAAATATAAAGCCCTTAGGTATTTGTTTTGTCGAACGAAAAAAAAACAATATAAAATTGAATTTGATTATTATTTTTAATTAATTAATGTGTAACGTTATAAGTGGTAATTATAATTTATTCATGACAAAAGTCGCGGCGAGCTCAGGGCAGAGAAGAACATAAAAGGAGCTGTTTTCAATTATGTTGTCTCACAATTAATGGTTCTGGTCATAAGTCGTTGTTATTGTTAACATCAACCCTTCAAGTCATCGCCCTAATACTTGAATACCTTGCCAAAATCATGATACTAAATGCACTTTTATATATTTTGCAAGGGCTCGCCATTTTATTGTTTTCTAATAATCAATTAAAATTGTTCTAATTGACATACTTTACGTGCCATATTGATTAATCAAAAATGAGTTGAAGCATTTTGTGAATTCATCATAATGTGGAACAAAACCAAAAGTTAATAGATGTGACCGTTCGATATAGGCACCTCATTTTTTAAAATTGAATAATAATTTAAGCAATTGCGTGTCAGTTAGTCCTGGGCCTGTCCAATCGATTAAAATCGATTTTCTGCCCGAGTTGTATGCTTTGCGACAATTGTTTAATGTGTTTATAAAGCATCGATCTAACTTTTGTATATGCTTGGTATCGGGACAACTGCGGCAAAGAAGAAAGAATGACGTTGGTATTTAATACATGTATGACGTCATTGCTTATTCGTTGTAGCTGATCAAGAATATTTTTACTCGATATTGTGTAAACAAGAAAGATATATATTTGCACTTCAATTAAAGGACAACAACTTTGTAGCGTCCAATATTTGTGGTGGAACAAGAGTTATTTATACACGACATAATTACATGATATTAAGATAGTAATATATTGCAATGGGATATTGATAACGGATTATATATCAACACAAATTGATTACAAGGTGTCACTGTATACATATAGCAACATGTTTCTTGCAGTTGAATATTGGTTTGCATCAATCCTTAATCAAATATCAATTCAGGCAAGATCACTTGCATTAATTCAATAATCATAGAGCAATACAACTATATTACATGCCTATATATTTTATTGAGTATAATTATACTCTGTTTCACCAAAAAACCTCCCCTACATAATCCCCTTTACCGATCCTATACAGATTGTTACGTCGTCGCAGCAAAACATAAACACACTATTGGCTAAATATATGATGATATACTTGTGAAAAGTTTGCTTAATACCTCACGCTGTATCCGAAATACATGATATTATCCTCCCTATCCTGGTTAATCTTATATTACAATAAAACTATTTTCGGTTTAATAAGCATCCTTCATCAATGGTATTTACTCTACTTCTTTCATTTACTTGTACCTCTGTGCACTAGCCCTTTTTGAATTCAAATTCACATTTTAATTGAAACCCGCTATTTCTTTCGTGATATAATCTTTACTTTAAAATCCTCGGGCGTTCGAATAATGGCATCCGTACCAGATTCTCCAAACAACTCTTTACTCGGCCTCTCAAATCGAAACTGCTGCAGCAACCTCACAGCAAATATCACCAAACTCTGTTTCGCAAGGGCCTCCCCAACACAATCCCTTTTCCCAATCCCATACGGTGTAAAATCCTGCTTCCTCTCATACCTATCCTCGTCATCCATAAACCGCTCTGGCCTGAACACCTCAGGATCACCCCACATATCCTTACTCATGTGGATACTATAGTAGTTCAGGATACCACGTGTGTTTGGTCGAATGTGGTATTTTCCATTATCCAAGGTTGATGGTTGGTTTGTTGATTGGTAGAACATCATGGCACCAACGCAACAGAGGCGCTGAACTTCGGCGATTGTGGCTTGAGTGTATGGGAGTTCGTCTTTGTCTGACACTTGGATGTGGGTTCGGTCGCCTATGACAAGGTCGATTTCCGATTGAACCTTGGGGAAAAACCGGGAACATATAAGGGCATGCAAAATGATTGTCTTAGATATTTTAATAGATTTTGGTGCTTTCGAAAAGGCGGTTAGTCATATACAAACTAGTTAAACGTTACGATCTTGTGCAGTATGGTATTTGCAAAGTGCCCTGTGGATTTCATTAGGTAATTATTTAAAACAATGATATATTGCACAAATATACGTTTTGGTGTATATGGTTAATATATTGCAAAGCCATATTACGAGACCGCCATATGAAAATATTTTTGCCATAATTAGATTAGGTCGTTTGCCCTGCTATGCTTTATTTTCCATATAGGTCATATTTTTGATTATTATTTGCCATGATAACGCAACAAATATAATTTAAAACATGTATTTGAACAACATACCTTTGTTTGAATATCCGGCCTATTCGCCAAATACACAATCATCCACATTAACGTTGCCGACGTCGTTTCAAATCCACCAAATAACAAATCCTTGAAGAATTGCCTATGTTGTTCCTCATCCAGTACCTCAGAGTTATCAATGTAATTCCTCACGAAACAGGCATCCTGCTTTGGGGAATCGGAATCCAAGAAAGGCAAAGTGTGTTCCCAGACGAAGTTCATCAAGGTGTATCCTGATTGGGAATAATGATCATAACATTATTCTATGTGTTATAATTAAAATGTCATGACTTATTGTTTATATAATAGGATAAAGGTTTTACTGATTGGGAAATATGATTATTATATTATTATATGTGTTATGTTTAAATTATCATCCTTTAGTAATTATATCTCATTATAAGGCTTTGCACAAATGTCTTATTTGCTTATGTTACATAACACAACGATGAGAAAATAGTTAATAGAGCAAAAATATATTATGTATAGCATGTATACAAATAAAAATATTTATGCTTTAACATAAAATAAAGTTTAATATGACAGGAAAACAGTAAACATATATAGTTTTTAAAACATATAAATACAATTCAATACATTTCTGTTCCTTACCTCCATTAATGAGATCTTTGAGATAACCCTTAAACGGTGGTATGAATCTCAGTGCTGGCAACGAATCGATAACCGAGCATTGTTTAAAGGCAATCGAATGGCTATATACGTGTTTCATCAAATCCAGTAGTTTTTTATCATCATGGTCATATCGCACATTAAACAGGATGTAAAGAATGAGATTGGCGGTAGTCAAAGCGATATCGTGTTTGATATTAACGATCTACAACAAACAAATATTACATGAGTATCAAACTGTTAACAACTTGTCATGAGCATATTATAATTCATTAATCTACTTTCTTTTAATTTACAAATGAGGTGTTTTATCACGATGTCAAACACAATTGGTCATATAATGGAAAGATATAAATAAAAAAGACGTATTTACTCTGGTTTGAATAGTTGCCTTAAAGAAACAACTATCAAACAGTTCATTTATATAACATCTTTAAATACCTTACCTTGTTTTCATAATTGCTCAATACACCAACTAATTCCTCTGCCTCATATCTGATCTTGTCTTCCATGGACGCTCGTCCTACACCTAGGTCACGCATGGTTTTTATGCAGGTTCGTCGGGAGTGTTCAACCTGTAAAAAGATTCGATTGGAAACACTTACACAAATTATCGATAGCGCTATTGTCATTGTAAATGAGTTCAAACTGGTGTATTTGTTTTCAAAGAGTACAATAAATATCGTGCACCTCGAACTGCAACTGCATTGGAAACATCATACAATGTCAAATCTCATTTCGAGAAAAAAGATCAATATTTGAATTTAGCTATAAAAAATATAACATGGTTATATAAACTGTAAATATCCATGATTTAAACATTCTTATATTACCTCTTTTGTCAAATCAAGCAACGCCAAACCCTTGTGCTCTGGGTTCATTTGTCGAACGGTGAATGAGTCGGAGAAGCCTCGATTTATGAACACTCTTGATTTTCCCGATTCTCGAATCACCTTTTAACATGAAATTTGTTTTCAACCAAATATAATTTGCGATTTCAAGAAAAATAAATGAAACAGTAATTCATTTAGAAGATGATTAACATTGGTACACTGAATCATGCAAATGATATGAATCTAACACATAATATCTACTATGTTTCTTTTATTCTGTGTGTAATAACATGGTTGCTTGATGAATACACGACTTGATTAGTTTATTTAGAGTTCATTTGACGCAAAATTGGTTGAGTATTTCATATAAGGTCATAATGAATATTTAAAGGTTAAAATTTAAGTTTGTATCTCAAAATCTTATTTATGAGGTGAAAAAATCATAGTATCCTAGATTAACCTACCTTATTTCCACTGAGCAAAATAAAGTGATTAGGTCCTAAGTATATAGAACACACATCGCCATACTTTTTCTCTAGTTTCAAGAAATCCTCCGGTCTGATACCATGACAATACAAGGTACCGATAATCGGGAGACGAAAGGGCCCCGGGATCGAACGATTCCAATGTTCGAAGATTAGGTAACAGACGTAGAAAACAATTAGACCTATAGCGAGTGTAATCAATATGTTTGTATCCATGATTAATAATGTGTAAATATTTATGTTTCTTAACAGCTTTGAGTCTTTCTGGTATCCAAAGTAATTATTTATGCATCTGAGACTATATGTTTTCTATTAAGTCATAATGGCTTGATTTTTCAAATAAATCAGTTATGCAAGTCAGAAATGATATATTTTAATATTATTTTTCGGTATGCATTACTTTGTCGTAAATGTTATCTTATATGCATTATTCCACTCTTGAATTTATAAATTGGTTCGACGAAGGTCATTTAATGGGACGTTTTCATTACCTTGATTTGAATATTATTTTATCAACTTTAGCAGCAAAAACTATGAATACACGTAATGTGCAAAAGAATAATATACTGAATTTCCAACAGATTTATCCTAAACCTTATTATTTACACATGTTTGTGCATTTATCCAGTATTGCAAACCCTTGATTAACATCGTTGCAGCAAATATGAAGCATTGTATCATACACTTGTATGTAATACAATACAAAATGCACTTATATGCATGCTATAAGTTTAGTTAGTCTATATTGCAGTATATTCATGTATACGCAAAGAACCTCACTTGACATTTTCTTATATAAGTTATGCAAGTGTCTGAAATATGCTTTATTGCTATGAACGAATAAGTCATTACATAAACATTCCTATTAAGGGGATCAGTGAATGCCAATGCTCCTTGTATTTTTGCGCTTATTTAAATACGACATTAACCAATGTGTAACCAAATGTTCACAAAACAGCACCGTATGTCTTTTATTATTTTACAAGCTCTTAACATAGTGTAAATATCATATAAAACTTCAATACTGGGTTATTACAACACAGTGGATAAAGCTTTACACAAAAATGTTCTTTATTGCATTGATCTCTTTATGCAGGAAACCAACCTTATGTATACATGACCGGTCATCAATTGAATGACAGCTAACAAATTGAATGCATGGGAATTGGAATAGAAAGTTCGAGTTTGGGTTTACAAATATTTTCATAATCAGTTCAAGGTTGTTTTGTGATTTTGACAAAAAAACCTTTAAACTGATATTTAAAAAAAAAACTTTATACTGATATTTTTCAATGAAATATGTTTTATTTCAAAAACATTTTTTTCTGAAACTGAAATGGAAATACATATAGAAACATATTGCAAGCTATATATCTTAAAGCTATGACTGTTATGATTTTATTTCTATGTACATATACATGTACTTCTGTATTTTAATGTATTAACACATATGAATTAAAACTTGATTTTGTGTTTGTTTATTATATGATATTAACGTAGATGATTCAGCAGATTTTTATACATCATCCGGGTCATTCTTTTTTTTTGTTTATTTCTAAATGAAATAACATTTACTATCCTACCAAAGTTTGATTCTTCACAGCATGTGACGACATACATGTAAACAAATTGTTTGTAAATGTGATTTGTTTTTATATCTAGTATACAATATTCATATATTCTTTTCATAAATAATATTCAATTCTCTAAGTTAAGTAGCAATACTTAGTTATGAACTATTAAGCGATAACAGAGGGTAAATAATGCTCCAATATATATTCTGCTTAATTTATATTTAATAAACTTGGACTAGAAAGTTATAACTTCTGTTCAAATAAAATATATACGTGTGCAACTGTGAATATGAGATTATATGTTTTGGTATAATTCTGTTAAATGGATGCACTCAAATATATGTTTATATTTTACGATGATTAATAAAACAGTATAAGCAGGTTTCATAATGAATTCCAAATCATGTAAACATGTATATATTTTCGTTTATAATCATATACACATATTATCTATTGTCGTTGCAATGCGAGGCAACGTTATTTTTGAGCCCACACTGCATTAAGATATAGAGCAATAAAAATCCCTCTTGTACGTTAGCAACGTCACATTAAGCAACATGATTAGCTTTTTCATTCAAATTCAAATTATAATGACATTTTGAACCTTTACAAATATATTTATTGAAAAGTATATATTTTTGTAGATAGTAATAGGAAATATGATTTTGTAATTGGCTCAATCACAACCCAATTCATAACATAATAGATAATGTCACAATCAAATGTCAAATCAAAGTTTTGAAATGATACAAAATAGTATATACAACATACATATTTAAGAAACTCTATAGAAATGTGCCATATGATTTTAAACTAAAACAAATCATATTAAATTCAAGCTATTTTTTTAAAACAAATATTGCGCAATGACAGTATATGGCAGCGAAAGGGATGTACAGCATATATTCATTATTACAGAGTGTTGCACTTTAATGCTTTATGACATCATTACGATGTTTATATTTAGCCATGTTGTTGAAGGACTTGTTACGAGGTCTATTTTTGCACATGCACCTTCATTGCATTGTAATGCTTGGATCGGATTATTTTAAGCTGTATCTATTTTGTAATAGTAGGTCAACCTTTGTGTTAGTGAGAGTAGTTTGCAATAAAAGTATATTTTTTCTTACACACTTAGTTTAGTAGTGAAAATATAAATAAAAACTAATCCAATTTGACTTAGGCATACATATTTATTTCATTTACACACATTTTTTTAAAGCGTCATAAAAGATAAAATGTGATCTATTTATTTTTGTTTCTCGTACATTTGAATACGACAAACTCAAACACACATTTTAAAGCCGTCATAAAAGAAGTATAATTTGTTAGCAAAATGTTATAGATAAAAACCACTGATAAGCAAAGTAAATATGTTAAAGCTTTTTATCGACATATCACATTAATTTGTAAAATTATGCGTATATCACAATGATTTAACACGTCTTATAAACTATTCATAATATCAAACTATAACATTTAAACATATTGAAAATAACGGGAATATATTTTTATTTGTGTCCAAATCCAATCCTGTATTTACACACATTGTGGCCAAATGTAATTGGACCATGACACGACATGCCTTCAAGGTTTTCAGTGAATCTCTTATGCTTAGTTTAAAAGCCTTCAAAGTTTTAATAAGTTGTCACAGCTGCAAAATTAAAATGAAAACAAAAACAAAAAATATCTATTCATATCCGTTTGAATTTGTGTTAATGTAATATGCACATATCTTTTGGCATGTAAATTATTAATTATAAAACAGTGACTGAACATAAGAGCATACATAAAAACTAACCAATGTGATATGATACATGTAGTGAAAACCAGTGTGATACAATTATGTGATATATAAAGCAATATAGACATTTAAAGATATAATTTTAATGAACTAAAACTATTCATTACATTACAATGAAAACAAAGCAGGATATAATATATGCGGGAGTTCAATTGAAATCGACTTTATAAATAGTACAAAAAGTGGGTTTGGTCATGTAATGCTACATGTATGTGAATTGTTGACACGAGTTGTTTTAAAAGTGAATCACACTTTTCATGGTTCAAATAATTGACGTCATACAACAACATAGTTTCGATACAGCAACCGCTTAAGGTTTATCATATGCATTTTATTGACATGAATGTTTGGTCTCGATAAGCAATTGAATTATTGATTCAAGCATTTGTCTTGTTTCAAGTAGTTATTTACATAGGTAACTTGTGATGGAAATTGAATATTATCTATATGTTGTAAAGAAATATTGAAATGAAAATCCTAATGAATACACTCTTTCAACTATACAAAAACGGTTGAAATTATAAAGTATATTTAAACATTTCAAAATTTAAAAAAAACGAAGCCGTTTATTGAATACATAACTACGTAAGATTATCTAGGGATAAGACTGTTGGAGCAAAACATAATATGGATACAACACCATTATCAAATGCGACTTGTTCTTCTCCTCCAATCAATATAGACTGTGGTTTTAGAATATGTGCACATGGAACGTGTATTGAAGAACCTTCGGATGGGTTTATACCGTTATATACCTGTTCTTGCAACCAAGGATGGATAGGTATGTGTTTTAATATAACAGTTTAATCAAGCATTCTAAATAACGAATAAATTATTATCACATTAGAGGGACCATTCTCATTCAATAGTTATTTGTTAAATCCCTTATTGAACATAAATATAACTAAACTTGCAAACTAATCTTCGATGCAATTATGGTTTACAAGTTTAGGCATATTCCATATAAAGATATGTTTTGTACGCCCCGTGTTTTTTTTTGTGCAAAATTATGCAATGTTTATTTAAAACGTTACATGACGTAATATGCGTATATGTCTAGTCGATTTCCGAGAAAATATTATACCGATGGTATTGTGTAAATGATATTGAAGACCAATATAATAAATAGGCTAAATAAATCAATAGTTTGCAAAAACAAACAAAACAAAAGGTATAATTTTGAATTGGGGATAACTGCAACAATTGATGTCCCGTGCTATTACGTAAAAGCAAGTTACATGAATTTACGTGCATTATTTTGAAAGTCAAGTTTCTCGTAACTACTGATTATTTGATTGAAGACAAATAAATATATAGAAGACTGTAAAAATAACTTTTGAGTTATAAAAAGATATCACTAAAAATGTATATTTTTTAATAGGAGATAACTGCGACAAATGTTGTCCCCTGCCATGCGTTGAGGGACAGGGTGTATGCAGAATAGATCATGAAGCAGAACTGCAATACTTATGAATTATAAAAATTATAAATAAAAAACATATTTTTCAATAGGAGACAATTGCGACAAATGCTGTCCCCTGCCATGCATAGAGGGTCAGGGTGTATGCCTAATAGATCATGAAGCAGAACTGCAATACTGCGCGTGCTCATCAAAGTAGGTGTCAAATTTATATATTAAAATTAATATCGTTTATGATGATTATGCAAATGGAATGTCAAACAGATTTATTACTTGTATTAGCTGTTAAGCTTATAATTCGATTCTGTAAAATGTTTTGCAGATACAAAATCAAATACAATCACTCAAAGGCTTTACTTACCTGAATGATTGTCTATACTAGTTGTTTATTTGGGCATTTAATTATGTATGTCCTAATGTATGCTTGAATATGGTATGGCATAAAAGTATAAATGCCATTTTGCAGTTTCAAAGGCGAGTTTTGTGAGGAGTTTTACAATAGCAGTCTTCCACAAACAGAACGGGTTCATGGTAAGATATATAGGCTGCAAGTATACACCAGATATTCGTGAAAAATAAGCATGTACGCAAAATAACATGAGAAATAAAAAAGAACATAGCCCATATTATTTCGTTTGTAATTTGAAAATAGATGTAGTGAATATACAATTAGTTTTGTTGATATATCGTTAGATTATTGCTTTACATTCATATTTATATATAATGACATATTTGAGAGAATCATTGCATTTAATCAAAGCGAATAAAATTTGAGCATATATTTGCTTGAACTTTGTTCTAAAGCTATAAAAGTGTAAACAATACAAGTTGTATCCTTTTTGTTATAGTAAACACCTCGACAAGAGACGTGCAATGGGAAATCCCGGTCATCATTGTCACGATGATTGTTTTCGTCGCAGCAGCCCGTGTTGTTCAATTTATATCGCCCAGTTCACTCACGTATTAACGTAACAATTTCTCTGTTTCTTTTTATTTACAGTAAACACCTCAACCAAAGATGTGCAATGGGAGATCCCAGTGATCGTTGCCACGGTGATTGTTTTCGTCTTAGCAACCAGCGTTGTCATCACATTATATCGCCTTGTTCATACGCGACATCCCTGGATGATCAAGTTTCTACTCAAATGGAATAACTGGACAATCGATGATTGTAAGTATTAAACAATGAGATGGATTGGATCAGAAAAGGTGTTGAGTTATGAGGAGGTTTTTATGGTATTTGTTTATTTATAGGCAATAGAAGCAGAGTAACAACATATCTGCGTTGCATAGAGTGTGTAGAAAAAAGATCGTAAAACGAAGCATGTTGCGTTCGTTCTATTATATCTATAATATAATAGAAATGATGTGTTTTTCATTTGATATTCAAAAAAAGCATGCATATATAATACTCTATCAATATCGAATGATGTTTTAATGAATAACACAACGCAATATTCATGTTTATAATAATATATAGAAAGAAATATACAACTGCACTCTATTTAAACAGCTGTAATATGGCCTGCTATAAGTTAGTAAACAAGTTCAAGGTTTATACAACCCTAATTGGCAATGTGAAATGTCATAAAATGCTGTAATAATAGGCTAACTGTTTTACAGATATTATTTATAGGCCCCTAATGCATAACTAAAAAAGTATTACTGGCATCAACTTTTGTAATAAATGCGTTCTTTCGGCGTTTTAACTATGAGGCCAATTGATGCAATTAATGATCACAAGTTCAGACTGCTTACACAAAGATAATGGCATGATATAGTTGCATATATTTTGTATAGGCTATTAAATAGTTCTTCTTGCCCATATCCTCTTATTCATAAATATTCATGAAATATAGGGTTGAAAAGTTGCGAATATGTGGCCTATTTTTAAACCAATTCAGGCTGGCGTTGAAATGTTATTAGCAAACCATCTACATATATATTTTCATATTAGATATATGTACATACACAAGATACAATTTATATATGTAAATAGCTATATACAAAGGTTTTCATATATTTTACTTCATATCAATATTAATAGGCTAACAAAATCATATAGTTTAGCTTATATATAGGTATATATAGTTTATATATGTGGCCTATTTGAATATATTATATTCGGAAAACCAATTCAGGCTGGCGTTGAAATGTCATTAGCAAACCATCTACATATATATTTTCATATTAGATATATGTACATACACAAGATACAATTGATAGATGTAAATAGCCATATACAAAGGTTTTCATATATTTTACGTCATATCAATATGAATAGGCTAACAAAATCATATAGTTTAGCTTTAACTTTATTCCATTCATTTTGATTCAGCAAATAAAAAGTATGACGCTTTCATTTAATACAGAACGGCTAACTTTAAGATCGGCCAAATACATTATCAAATTATTATTTTTACCAATTTAACATGTTTAGATATCAATAGACAAGGTATTTATAAATATACACAAGGTATACCTATATAGTTATAAAGAAATATAATTTGTCCAAACAAAAAGGACATGGTTATGTATTGACTTCATTCCATGCATTTTGTTTCAGCAAATAAGAAGTACGATGCGTTCATCTCGTACAGAACGAGTCATGACGAAGACCGAGATTTCGTGCGAGATCAAATGTTGCCTTATTTGGAAAACCAGGGATACACTGTTTGTATAGATGAACGGGATCTTCTACCAGGAAAAAGTAAATAAGAGCCTTTTTATTACGGAAATGAAAATAAACGGTAATGAAATAGTCGCAAAATAAATGTTATATTTCATGAACGGAATAATCTGCCAGTACATAGTATCCGTTACATTAATAAACTGTTTATTAAACCCATAAAAGCCGAGTTGATGAAATTATATAAAAAAAATAATGACAAGGTTTTAAACTCGTTTTCGATATGTTGTAATGTATATGTATACATGGAAAACATCTTAGTGAAACATTACTAATAATATAAATGTTAAATTCACTTTTTTCAAATAGTAAACAAGTAGATCTGATTAAGTCCTCCGCTACTTCAACAACAGTTGAAAACCGGAAAAAAAACAGAGGAAATCAATTAATAACATCAACGAAAATCCATCCACAGTCTTTCTTACGTCTTTCTCACAATGTCTTTATCACAACGTATTTTTAACAATGTCTTTCTCACAACGTTTTCCTTGCATATTCCTAGTCCTCAAAACATCACGATATACGAGTAATTTTTCTTAATGTGCCAAGTTCCCAAAATCACAATTTTTCCAAAAGTCGCCAAAATTACAATGTTTGAGATTTTTCAAAAATAATACGCCTAAGCACAGCTCCAATATATGTTTGTTCTATGTGCCAAAGGAAAACAAAATCCATCGGGGGATAAGCGAGCACTCGTCCGTACAAAGTAGTGCACCTAGGTGTCGACAGACAGACAGACGGACAGACCGACACACGGACAGACGGACAGACAGACAGACGGACATGGTTCATTGGTCTTATAATTCCATTGAACGTATAAAAACTTGAAATTTTTTTGATAGCTCAATTATTTGTTGTAGTGACGGACGGACGGTACTGAATACTATAGTCCTCCGCTTCGCGCTAACGCGGCGGCGGAGGACAAATAAGTTTCATCCATACATCTTATTTTGATTATTTTCAGGTATTACAGACAATCTAGGCCAAGCCATTCACGACAGCAAACGTACCATTCTCATAATATCGCCCGCATTTGTAGAAGGCAAATGGCCTGAATTCGAAGTACAATGCGCTCTTATCGAATGGCTCGATAAAAGTCAACGAGTTATCCCCATTATCTATAAACCAATCGACGAAGTCAAAGATAAGATATCGCCAAGTTTGAATCATATTTTAAAGTCAATTACGTATCTGGAATGGCCACAAGATGGTGAAGATAAGGAAAATGAGTTTTGGCGCAGGTTATTATTAGCGTTACCAAATAAAGAGGAACGAGAAGATATATCAAAGCATAGTTGCTCAGAACTATTGGATCAAAATCTGGTAAACTCAACCAAAGAGATGCACATTGAGATAAATGAACAACAGCCTGGCATGGATAACTTGGCGTTGCAGCTCGAGAAACAATTGGATAAAGCAATAAATACAAATACAAAATATAACAATGAATTCATCGTTTGATAATAATTATATTGAAATTATAACGAGAAATGTTATTTATTACATAGCATGCATTATGAGATTGATTAAACAACAATGGCATAATTTGAAATATAATTTATTGTTACTTGTAAAAACACATTTTTTTATTATCAACATATTCTTTTTTATTTCAGGTTTCGTGTGTGTTATAAAAATAGTGCTAATTATCATATACAAAACTATAAATGACATATTTAACATTTTGTATTTTGTTTGACGTTTTATATAATACATAAGCTAATTAAATTTACTTATATTACTGCTACAAAGTTAACACAATATTTACTTTGTTCAGAGTTTATGTCATCATTTATACAATTTATTGATAGATTTCAAGCAATTTTACAAACAAAGCAAAGTTAAATATATTTTTCCAAAACACGTTTCGTTACCTTAACATAGTCTATCTAAGCAATTCTTCGTTTAAGTAACAAAATAATTGTTATATACTTATATGAGCATGACACATTAAACACAAGTATAACTTAAAGAACAAACGTATGTCCACATGTAGAGTTTTAGATTTACTATCAAGGCATAATTAATCACTTATAATTAATATTGCGATTGCAATCAGTTATGAGTTATAAGTCATTAACATTAGAACGCTTTACATAATGTTATCAGATTAATCGTCAAAATGTAATGTCTGGATTTGCTGAATACGTAACTCATTTATACAAATCAATCAATTTCAATAAAAATTGAATGACATATAGAGTTGTAATCATTAGATCTAAGTTACGTAATTTTGAAACATATACCCGAACTATTATAATAATTAAGAACTATTATTTAAAAGGAAACCTTTTATTCTTTTCGGTTTCGAGATGTCCGGGACACTCATCAATAATCAATGATATCAAAGGATTTATGTGATGTGACATAGCATACAAATATCTATAAATATGATATGCTAGCTAAGTATATAACGTTTACAAAAATATATACATATATACATATATAATATTATATTAAGTATTGAACAAAATAAATAGCACAAAAGACATACTTACGATATGATTGTAGCATTAATCGTTTTGACTAACTCCACTTCGTCACGATATTACACTTATAAGGATAATAAATTTCAGCGTTTTATTCAATATGCACAACAAACAATTTACTTAATAATCACAGAATACACATTTATTTGCATAGTTATCGTGTGACATTTGTAGATATCCACTATGATCAATGCAATATATATGTGTGTTCAAATGGGAAAATGGGAATACGTCACGAGATTATATATTGAAGGGAATTATAACACTCTGTCAGCCAAATCTAAACGAACCCGAAGGATGAGTTTAGATTTTGCTGACAGAGTGTTATAATTCCCTTCAATATATAATCGAGTGGCGTGTTCCTTTTATTACATATCTTCGATGAAAGAAAATAGATTTAAATACACTAATTTCGCTCTCCCGAAGCAGCCACCCGTGTTAGCTCAGTCGGTTAGAGCGTTGGACAAGCATGTTTTTTGCGTCATTCGCACTTAACAACGTTTGTTTACATATTTTGATCATCAATAACTCATTTATTTTTGGACAAAAACATATAAAATTTGAAACATGACAAGATTATTCTATATTATGTATGATTTATTCATAATATTACTAATATCGGAATATAAATGTGATCATTGAGCTCGATTTGCAACACATGCAGATGGCTAATTTCCTCGAATTTTAGAGATGCAACGGGTGCCCAGGTTCGAAACCGGGTAAAGGTGTTATGAAAAAATGTTTCTGTTATCAAACAGCCTTTAAATTACAACTGATTATTTTGATAATAACTACAAGATTTATTAACAAAGTCTTTACTTATGATGAATGAATACGTGTTTTTGTGACATTTTTGTGCGGTTGTCAAGTTGTCAAGGCGGAAGAGTAGGCATTGTTTTAAACTTGATAATCAGTATTTTATTCACAAGCAATAGCAATTATCAATGTATGTTATAAATAAATCATTATTTATTTGATATTTCATACAAAAATTGTAAAGAAATAAAAAAAATCAAGCGTAGCCGAGGCTCGAACGCGGGAGCTCTGGCACCGCAAGCTAACGCCTACACCATTGGGCCAGGGTGAGCTCATGCAACTAGCATTACTTATTAACATATTTATAACAATCGATTTATCGATTT
>LQRL01124269.1:53600-66814 GCA_001703475.1 Hydroides elegans
AAAAATTTTAAACATAAACAGATTATTATATATTTTGTATAATTTAATCATATTTTTTACATATTTCACAATATAAATGTCCTAGTTGAGCTCGATTTGAAACGCATGTAGATTGCTAATTGGCTAGGATAGTAGGATCCATGAATCCCAGGTTCGAACCCAAGTAAAGGCACATCAAAAATTGTTTTCCCTGTCTTCATTTATTCTTTTTAACTTGATATACAGTAATTCTGGATTATTATAAAACATATTTTTGGATTATAACTTCACGATTTATGAAATCTACAATATAACTAAGATATCTGATGAATTCATCGGTGACAACTTTTTCCCGATTGCAGTGAGACTTGAGCACAATCATACTCATTTTAATATCGATTTACCTTATACGGGTACTCACTGGCATCTCATTAGCATATTGCATTGTTTTACCAATTATTGATTTTTAAATTATAACTGCTGTTTAAAAGTACCAATTCAACAACATTCCTATGGTCTAGTGGTTAAGGTGCATGACAGCAAAGTTTAATGTTTTGCAACCCAGGTTCGAATCCCATCGATGTCCTTTCTAAATTTTAGATTTGCTTTATGTATTTTGCCACTTATTCTTCAACTTAGAATAGCCATCTTTAATGTAACAGTTAATGTTTATCAAATATTAAATAATTACCAACTGAAACGCCGTTGCAAATAAAAATTATAGCATTTATGGGGAAAACATATAATTTGAAACAAGCAAGCGGGCCGTTTTCATTTGAAACCCAATTTAGCGGGCTCAAATGTAACATTCGGCCGCTGTTTTCATTTGAAGCCCACAAACCATTAAAAATAGCCCTGTAAAACAGCGTTAATATACCACAGTGCCTCGCAAATCGATAATAATGGAGAATGTGAAATAGAAATCGTGTCCACTGTTCCTTATATACCAGTAATTCGGTGTGTTTGCGATCCTGGATGGATAGGTATGTATATTTATTCTTTTGTAATCTCTGTAAATGAAGGATTCCATGTGTTACTGAAATCAAGTCCACGGTGCCCTATATACCTGTGTGTCGTTGTGAGTGTGATCCTGGATGGATAGGTATGTGTATATTCCATGTTCCATGGAAGAGCCTAGCCACATTGAAGGGCACCCCACGACACATTTTTCAAAAAATTGTTAAATAGCCTTGAAACAACATTACATGTATGAAAAACAACAAAATAATGGTTTTTGAAAATTAAGATTTTGCAAAAAGGTGTTCACTTTTTCCAAGCCAGCTGAGCTATTTTTCCTTTTCTAGCCTGCTTGGAACAGAAAAGGAACACCTTTTGCGAAAATTGAAATGATGAATATAACTAAATTACCATACTATCATATTTGGTAAATACCATATAATTATACTATAACAAGCAGGTTTAATCAATTTTGAAATTATAAATCTCAATATTCAAAACGACAATGAGGAAATTATCAAAAAAGGTGTTCCTCAATCTACTAAAATCTCCAAGCTAGAATTAATTTTCTCAAAATTTCCAAGCCAGCTGGAATTTGGTGGGGAACAGCTTTTTTGGGGAACAGTTCGTGAGGTACTCTTCCACATTGGAAGCTTCTACTTGCTCATTAATTCTAAGACAACCAAAACTAAACACACACAGCAAAAAGATATGTATTCCTAACACTATTTGTTTGGAAAGGAATAAAAAACTGAAAAAGCTTCCTGTGTGAAAAGAACGGTGCCTTATATACCGTTGTTTCGTTGGTTGTGTGATCCATGCTTGATAGGTAGGTATATCAATATTTTATGAAAATATCATTTTCAGTAGAGACAATAAAATTCAAAGTTTAGAACAAGGTAAGCTAATATCTTATATAGTATTTGCAGGCGCGTATCCAGAAAATAGTGTGTTCCTGGGGGCGCCAACAGTACAAAATATCAGACCGAACCGACCGGGCGCCAATTTATTTTTTTGTATTACATATAGGGGCAAACAGGGGGCGCCGAGTGCGACCCCTCTAAATCCGCACCAGTTTGAAAGTAATGAAACCTCTAGTGAATCATTTGAATGACAAAACCTGTTTTATTGAGGGAATTGAAATTTTATTATAGAGTCTTAATATAAAAATCAAGCCAAGCTCTCAAATAATGCATATAGATATTTTAAAAAACTAGAACATTTTATGACTAAATGTTAAATTTAAATCGCCGTATAAATGACAACTGGAAATTCCCTTAAAAAATCGACCTACCAAATAAAAGAAAACCTTGGAGACAAATGTTCTGTAGTGAGATAAAATATCACTGATATAAATTTAAATCACAAGTCTGTATCGTATATCAATGTGTTGCACTAAATGTTTATTTCTTATCTTGTACTCGAAAGTATGATATTATCGTGGAATTTATAGCATATGTTTATATACATGTATTGTTTAATTTAGCACGATATAAAAAATACTTTCTTCTTAAATTTAGTGTGGCCGCTTTGACTCCATATCATAAATAAATAAATTACTAGAAATCATTTTTGAAAGAAAATTTAGTTGCTATTTATGCTTGAAAAAAAAATGTTTTAAACATATTTTTGCTATTTATCCCACCAAAAATAAAGCTTTGAATTCAGGTAAACATTTTGTCATCATATAACTTAATAACTTAATTCTTCATAAATGGAAACCTGAATGGATTGGTCCCGACTAGGGACCATGAGTTATTATTAATCATCATATTATCCATTTTTATTCATTTTCAGGGACAAATTGCGAATATTGCTGTGATATGCCGTGTGAACATGGTCAATGCATGAGGGATTATCAATTGCAAATACCATACTGCGCCTGTCATTTTGGGTAAGGGATTCATTACAAAATACATAATTCACTTAACTCAATAATTGAGAACATACCGCGGGATGTTCATCACAAAAGGTGTTCCAGAGCAAATTCCAGCTGGCTTGTATTTTTTGAAAATATTTTATATTTTGAAGATTTGAGGAACAACTTTTTGACCATTATCTGATTTTGATAATAGCTAATGATATAAATTATTTGGAAATTGGTTGGACTGTGAAGAACTTTGTATTGCGATAACCATAAAGTGTCAGCAACTTTGTGTATCGTTATGAATTATAAATAGAAAGTAAATTGATATGAAGGGCCTTGTCATAAGGGTAGCCTTTTGCGAAACTCATAATTAGTAATTGATTATGAGAATTATAGGAAAATTGATAGAGCTGTGTGGAACTATGAATTGCAATTACCACATTTTGACTGCCACTTTGAGTATGGTCATGAATTATAAATAGAAAATAAATCAATTAATATAAATGGGCCTTGTCATGCAGATATTTTTTTGTGATTTTTCCAAATGAATTCTTTATGACAACTTAACAAATAGCTTTTATTTTGAGTTTCCAATAAGGAAACGTTAAAACACATGTTTTTTTAGGGGTAAACCTGAAAGAGGTGTTCCGTATGGCCAGGTCTTAATATATATTGTATGATATTCTACGCAGAAATTCATACAGCGAAAGCTTGTTTTTTTAACTAAATAACATGTTTTTGAATTCAATAGCCAAACATACATTTTAACGTTTTAAAAAAAAGAAGATATGCATAGCCCCTGTTTTATGTATTTTGTGGTTAAAACACTATGCCTGTCGGTCATTAAAATGTATAAATAGCCTTAATTACTATTTAACGCTTAGAAGATCGTGATTTCCTGAATTTCATTTCTTGTGAACATAGATTTTGACCTTTAGAAAAAAAATATCATGATGATTTATCACTACTTGTTCGAAATAAAACTTTAGAATATATGCAATAGACAAGCTTTACCATCGATGATACGTTTCTTTTTAAAATTGCTTTATGAATTCCGATATGTATTAATCGTTTTGATCTTTACATAGTATAAAGAAAAATTAATATTCGTATTGCTGCAAAAAAAAAAATTGAACATCTATCATGAAACAATCATGAGCAAAATTCAGAAGTTGACAATAATATTATTTTATTTCCGCTTCATTTATAGATATACGGGCGTGTTTTGTGATCGAGTCAATGAAATACATGGCAGCGAAGCTCCATCTGTATCAACAAAGCGAGGTATACCTGATCATTTAATAATTGAAATATAAAATAATACGCTTTAAAATCATATACATTTACATTGAAGCCGCGTTCATCTAAAAAAAGGGCCGCTATGTGTTTATATAAAACATAGCGCCAAACACAAATTATGATATTAAAGCTTATAACTTAGCGCTTTGATTTACCTTTTTGCGTGAATGGTGCTTATAATGCCTTAATTCTATGCTAAAGGCGATTCCTAGAAGGATATGCATCCCTATTCACTAAATATCAATTATTACCACACAAAATATTAATTTTCTAAGCCTCAAAAACAAATTCTAAATCGCAAAAAAAAAAACTAAATATATGGCAGCAATAGGAGTTTATAATAATAAAATTCCCCGGGTTTCTTCAGGACATGTTTCACACACAAAATTCAATTACAATATTTTGTGGACACACCTGAAGATATAAACTAAACAAGGGTAAATAGTATGATTATAAACAATTTAGTTTTGTAATTCTACGAAATTTGGTCAGGGTACATCGTAATCATGTAGCTATTCCACTAAAATTATTGATTTCGTTACCTCGACCAGAAATATGACATTATATAAATTATAGTTTTGGACAAATTATTTGCCTAACTCTTAAACAAAATTAATATTGTTAAATGTTATCACTTATTACAGTAACTTCCAGTGATGTTATTAAAGGGATAATTACTTTTTATATTTAGCAATTAAGGTCAATTTGACATGAACAATTAGAATATGCATTATATACAATTAACTTAAAGTGGTATTTGTATATCGAACCGGTATATACAGAAAAAGGTTCTAACCAAAATCCCCGATATCAACAAAATACGAGTCAAGCTTTTGAGGCATATGGGCCTGGCCACATTTAAAGCGTTTACTTGTTTTTTTTTCAATAAACCCCCTGTCTTCTTATGTTTTTTTTATGTGAATCCAACGTCGCGACTTGTTTTTAAACCAAACAACCAACGTTTGAGTGGCTGTTTGAGGTTCCCAACAGGAATACATGGTAAAAAAAACAGGGATTGATACAAAAACAACATTAACAAACTTCTAAATCGGACCAGGCTCTAAATGTTCTTAAATATGCTGTATGGGCCAAACATGATCCTAACATGGACCAATAGGTTGTATAAAGGTGAACAAATATGTTTTGTTAAAAAATAATTTTATATGACTTGTTCTATGTTTATAATTTTGGAAACCATAGGGCCTGGCCAAATTAGAAGCTTTTTCTATGGGTTTATTTACTGACAAACAAGTTTTCCAATGTATTTCCTATGGGAAACCAAAACCAACTAGCGGTTCAGTAGGTTTTTATCGCTTTTTTAGTTTCGCATAAGAAATACATTGGATGACAGGTTTGTTTTGAAATAAAAGTAAGAAGAGGCTTCCAATGTGGCCCGGCCCGTCCGTAAACCTTTGACACTTATTTGGTTTAATCATATGATTTTATTTTAGCCAAAAACAACAACACCCTGACTGGACATCAAATAGCAGCAATCGTTTCTTCAGTTCTAGCAGTAGTCTTTGCAGTCATTATAGTCACGGTTATATGCTGGTTGCTAAGGAAGCGTCCGCCATGGTTACAGAACTATCTGATTAAGCACGATGTAAATAAGAAGGAGGGAAATGAAGGTATTATCATACAAAAATAAGTTATGAAATGTAAACTGACTTAAATATTATGTTTTAAACGATCGTTATGCTCATAACATAAAAAAATCAAGCACAAGAAATATGTTGTTAATTGAGTATTTAACAGCAACACTTTAAACATTTCGCAATCAATGAAATACATATTGACATGATCCTTTATTCAAAACTAAGGTTAATATGTAGGTTTAAAGGTTTAAAGTTTCATTCGCAACTTCAAAGGTATTTGAAAATAATTTTTTTTTTAGATAAGAAAAAGTACGATGTCTTCGTTTCTTATCGCACGAGTAATGCCGATGACCACATTTTTGTAACAAAACACCTTTTGCCTTTTCTTGAAAAGAGGAAGCTCCGCGTTTGCATTGATCAACGGGATTTCATTCCTGGAAAGGGTAAGCATATTTTGAAATTCATAGAACATCGATAATTTTTGCCATAATTTGTTCTGAAATACCTTACATTACCATTTAAATATTGTTTATAAGCATTGTCGAAGTTTTATCGAATCGTCAAAGTTGTGTTGAATATTATATTCTGTCGTTTTGTGTCATGGTATAAAATGTATGTATATAATATGTAGCTAATATTAAGCTGAAAAAAATTTAAACACTAACTAAAATTGATTTATCAATAATGTTTTTGGTAACTGTAAAACAATTAAAAAAGCGTTTAACCTTTTACATAAAACATGACAATATGTCTAATACATATGTATTCCAAAATTTATAATATTATTTTTATATTTAACCATCAAATCAATATTCATGTATGAGAACATTATTTTCTTTGTTTTTCAATAAAACATAAGCATTAATCAAAAAGATTTATATAACAAACTTTAACATTCAATTTTAGCGATCAAGACGAATATAGAAGACGCCATCCGTAACAGCCGCCGAACAATCCTTGTCATATCTCCAGCGTTTATCCAGGGAGTCTGGCCAGAATTCGAAGTTCAATGCGCTCTTCTAGAATCGCTTCATAAAAACAAAATGATCATTCCAATTATCTATAAACCAATCGATTCTATGAAAGATCAGCTTTCTGGGAATCTCAAACATATTCTGAAAAGTGTATTGTGTCTAGATTGGCCTCAAGAAGAGGATGAACGAGATAAAATTATGCTATTTTGGGGTTTTCTATCGACAGCTCTGCCGCTAAAAGTTGATGACAAAAATACATGCATTATAGAAACTGAATAAATCCGGGATAACAACATGAAACGTTTACAATTATTTATTTTTGAAGACGTTTTGCCAGAAGCGTTCTTTTATATTGCTTTACTTTGCTTTATACGACGGCACTCAGCGGTTTATACGGGGAAATGTCTTACATGGTTTCCTCTTTATTATGTAGGTGTATGTGATAATCATACATAATAAGTAAAAATGGGTTTTATTTGTATATTGATGTATTACAGGTGTTATATGTATTTTCTAGAAAATTATATATTTGCATTCATGTCCAGGACTAGATAATGTTCACTGGCGTTAACCAGGTTCGCTACGTTCACCAGTGAACCAGGTCAAATCTATGGTTCACTACGTTCGCTACGTTCACCAATGAACCGAATCGTGGCCCCGTTCGCTACGTTCGTTAGGTTCACCAAAGCATGAAGCGAAACAATGACATGCATAATTATTGCGTCACAATACGTTTCCTAACTAAATGTTCTGTCTTGTTTACGTCACAGCGTTTAGCATTCGTGACACAATAAATAATTTGATATTTACAGTGATTTTCGGCTTTTTTTTCTATAGAAAATGTTATTACTTATCAATATTGCACAAGTTAAGATTAATTTTGAAAATAAATTTCCTATATATTTCTTTTATAATTTTGAAATGATTTTATTATTCTTGTGTGAAAATCAATCCTTGGCCATTAGTAATAAATTGAAGATACTAATGCATTTTGTTCAATAAGCCGCTATTGTACTACCATTCACTGGTGAACCTAGCGAACGTAGTGAACGTGTATTGTGCTACAATTCACAGGTGAACCTAGCGAACGTAGTGAACGGGTATTGTGCTACCATTCGCTGGTGAACCTAGCGAACGTAGTGAACGGGTATTGGGCTACCATTCACTGGTTAACCTAGCGAACGTAGCGAACCGGTATTGTGCTACCAATAACTGGTGATACACCGAACATGCGCCACGCTTTTATATATATTCTATAAAAGTGTTTGGTGAACCTAGCGAACCTGGTGAATCCCGGTGAACATATTCGAGTTCTGGACATACCTCTATATTTGATGTTATTTTAATATGCACAAAAAATACAAGATGCATAAATAATATATTTATGATGATGTCTATACAGTTATGCACAAGGAGAGAATAAATGAATTATAATAAACCTCTTACTTATGCTACATAAATCCTTGCAATATCTAGCACTTTATAGTCAGTAAGGGAATGCATTTTATCTAGGGAGTTTCAATATTCCATGGGCCATTATGACAAGCATGTTTGCATGTTTGAAACAGTAGTTGTCTAGCAGTATATTTTTTCTAGAAAAACTAACATTTAATCAATATTAATTTCCACTCATAAAAGCTAGGGTATATACGAGAGCACTTTTAATATCGCGTAAAGACAATCCTGACCTACATGGGCACACTGGCTATTTTTGCGCGTTTTCGCCTGCGATATTGATATGAAATTTAGTAAACCAAGTGTAATTCGTTTTTTGGGGTTTCCTATGTTTTATTTAACCTTTTTAGACTAAAAAGCATAAAACACAGAAATGCTAAAGCCGCTATAACCTTTATTGGGAACGAACTTCCAAATCATTATACTTCGTAATTTCGTATACCACCATATTTTATAAACAAACCATTACTGATACGAGGTATTCACGTTCATTTTAATAATTATCAAGAAATGAGTTTATCATGATGTTTCTACCCGATACATTCTCTAATTTAAATTATTTTAATAAAAATACATAATTGATTCATAAAACCATTTGTTATGCTTGAAATGAATATATCGCGTTATGCAAAGTTGTTTATAAGATATATACGTTCCTTTTTTACTTTGGAAAATAGATAATTAATGCAACAAGTAACTTAATCTTGCGGATACAAAAAAAAATAGTGACCCCCCTACTGCGTCTTCAAATATACATGTATGTTTAAAAATAACACACATGTTCATATATTTAAAGAAAAAACATAATGGGTCATAAATAAAGAGTCTAAAGACACTTTAAAAAATAAAAATAAAATTTCGAAAACATATAAAAAATACTTTCTTTTTCATGGTGGTTTAACATAAAACTGCTGCGCAAAATGAGGAAGGTGAAAAAAACTTTAGATTATATATTCAGACATTCAGTTTAAGAGACTTTATTTTTTGTTTGTTTTTAGTTCGGTTCCGATCACATAAATCTATTTGAAACCCAAAATCTTTGTGTGATGAAATTTTAAGCATGAACTATATAGATAAACGGGAAATGTCGATACAATATTTCGCAAAGATATTTTTTAGAATATCTGTTTTTGTAATACGATATTTACGTAATGTTTCATAAAAAATATATGACGGTTATTTGTAGCACAGGAGGTCATAATTTACTTGAGAATATATACTTTGTCTAGCCCATTAGGTGAGTTCAAGAAACAAACAAAATGACAATATTTACACTAAAGTCTAGCCCATAACCCGTCTTTTATGTATCAATGAAATGAAGCATCCCTCAAATATATTGAGATATATATAAGAGTGCAATTGGCACCAATCCAGATCATGTTTATTTAGGATGCACAGGAAGATCCAGAAATTATTGGACAAGAGGAGGTGTCAAATTACAGTATAACCAGGCGCGGATTTAGAGGTTGGCGCATCCGGCGCACGCCCCCTGTTCGCCATCATATGTAATACAAAAAATAAATTTACGCCACCCGGTTCAGTCTGATATATAATTTATACTGTTTGCGCCCCGAGGTTCAATATGTTCTGGATCCGCGTCTGATAACAGAGGCAAACGGGGCGCAATACAAAAAAATACATAATGAAAATGAGTTGAGTGGGTGCCCCAATGTTTCTTTTAAGTATATAATATTAGGGCGAAACGGGACCGAGCCAAGTTCATCTTGAAGTACAGTAGCGCGCGGTTCTAATTAACCTTGTACAAATTCTAGAGTTTAGCGTTTAACGTTTTAGAGTTTTGAATATAAGAATTAAGGGTATAACGTTTAGCGTTTAATATTAAGCGTTTAACGTTTAGCATTGAACGTTTAGCGTTTCTCTTGTCACTTTTAGCGTTTCACGTTTTGCGTTTATGCGGTAAACGTTAAGCCTGTAGCGATTTCCATGTTGGGTTAGAAACGCGCGCGACTGTAGCTGTACGCATAGGTGCAAATCCCGATCAGGCAACGCCTGTAAATAAATTTAAGGTAGGGTCTACATGTTTTGAAACATAGTCTTCCTTTTGCAAGAGCAGTCTGGCTCCTTTTAGTACAATTTCAGAGAGATATCTGCATGACATATATAATTTAATCGTTGTTAACATTGTAAACACGTCGTGGCAAAATGGCTAGGAAAAATCGTGTTCCAAACATATGTCTTAATCTCAGAAAAAAATTGTTTATTGGACTACATATTTTGAAATCGCATATATAATTGCGCCTAAAAAACCATGAGAATATATCAAAGAACTAATCTATACGTCTTTTCAATAGTGTGTAATTAGAATTTGTAAGATCAGAAGAAATCAAATGTTTATGGATGTTTTATGCAAGCAATTTAACCTACTGACTGCAAAGAAACCCAAAGACATTTTTACAATTAATAAACATTTATAGGACATATTATTAGGCAATTGATTGCAATAAATTAGCAATTCAAATCACCACTTCCGATTCTCATTATGTTCTTTGTAAGACTTTAAATAATTTCAAAGAGCGACAATAATATTTATGTTAATAACTTCAAACCAAATCGCGACAAAAATCGTATATGTAATGTTATCAAGGCCTAATTATTTTGCACCTATCCCTTAATAACACGCCTCTATGCTTTTATGGGGTTGTTCAAATATTGTCATTCGCTCAACTTAACATTGCTTTCAAATTGACCGAGTTTTTGCATTTTTTTATTGTGTTTCTTTTAGATCTATTCCATTGTAACCATGACAGACGTTTGGTATAAGTTGGGATAAATAAGTTTGGATTATCATATATTAGTTAAGACGCGTGCTGTGTGTGCTACACTTAGAAAAGTTTAAACTTATTTTGAGGATATAAATTTATTTAATTATGAAGGTGATACAAGTTATATTAATATCAGGTGAGCATTGCGTATGTTAATTCAACCTAGGGAAATACTTAGTTTTGATAAAGTAATTTCCTCTTATTCTCAATTCATCTTCTATTTCTCAAAGTAATACTTTAATCGAAAAAAATTATTAAACAGATATTCGAAAAATAATTTGAAAGAAATTTTTTTCGAACAAAATATCAATATACAAACATTTTTTTTTCAAGTTCTCATATTCAATTCTCATATTCTCAATTTATATAATCATGGTATTTAGATAAACAATGTAAATGTTTAAATAAATATCTTAGAATTAAAAATATATATATCAATATAAAACAAAAACGGCAAAGCAATCTTTTGATCTCAGGACGTCGACATTATCAGATTTTTAAGCCCATGGTGTAATTATTTATATTTGTACTATGATTATTATTTCGATAAATTGAAATTGTAAAGGGTAATTCAAGCGTTATCCACGTTTCATTTCTAAAGGATTCCATATGTTTAGTGAGTTCTAGTATCAATCGTTGATGGCATTCTGATTTTTTAGTGTTTCTGAATAGTAAAGATGGTTATCTCTGCGATATGGTAGCATTTAATACAGTCTATCTACGATTTATCCCTCCCGGCAAGGCACGTCCCAGTGACGTCCTAATTACTCTAACGAACGTAAAAGACGTAAATGCGATTTACTAGTGATCCGACGTACTTATTTTCAGAATAATTGTAGACAGAGTATGGGTCTGGCAATATTGCCGGAGTTTGTCAACGGATGATATGAATACAAAACTTAGGAAAACTCTTCCAATATTACCAGGCCAAAAGATTCATTGTAATTTTAAATAGGTAAAAACGAATGTCATTATAGAATTTCTAATCTTTGTTTAAAAAAGTTTGCAGGTGCGGGTAATTTGATTAATAAAAAAAAACTAATTAGCCTAACCAAAAAAAGTTTGAGATAGAAATATGAATATCACTGATTATATTCAAACGGAATGGATGGTTATGTCCTATATAATTAAAGCATCATAGAGCATCGTAGCATAATCATAGGTAAGTCATTTAAAGCCAACATTATAGCATTAAACATAAGTTAATAATCTATTTTAATAAATACGTATGCTAATTACGAAGGCGCAAGTGTTTTTAATGGATTCCTGTAGATTAATTTAAGATATTACGTGTTTATATAGCATTCTAGGATGGAACTTAAGTAAGCTATCAGCATATCACTTGCTTTCGAATAAAAAAATTAATAAAACGATTTAAGGTAAAACCACGCCTGTTTCGAGCAAAAACATGAATAAGCTGGCCATAGTGGGTTCCGTATGTTAATTTCGAGACTCTTTACCTAAGAACAGCAAAATGGCATTTAATTGCATAAAATCCTTCTTGTTACATACAAAATACCCGATGGAGCCTATAGTGCATCTACCATTTAAATTAGCCTTGAAAAACATTGATGACCATTTATATTTTTCAGATCTGTCAATCTCTCTATACTATCATGTATGAAATGTGCCAAGTACATACATATGATATGAATAGGGGTGATGTATTTCCAATACATGAACAGACATATTTGATTTTTTGTCAATATGTATTTGAATGGAATGAACTTTAAACTCGTCTTTTTATATATTGAAAACAAATAAAGGAAGTCGTTTTTTTTATATAATAATGCATTACACGGCAAATATTATGAATCTATAACATTTTTTTTTAATTTAGAATTGTTCCAAGGGAAATATTTCTCAATATTATATACTGAACTTCATCAGGACGCCTTGAACAATAAAAATATCAAACAATTTTCAAAATATTATTTGATTATAGCATCCAACGTCAAATATTATTTTAAAATGTGTTTTTTTTTGATAATCTAAAGATAAAATGACACGCCCTCCGCTAACAAAACTGGGTAGGGTGCACCTTTTTCTGAGAAAAGACTTATTCACTTCTGTTTTAGTATCATTTTCTGAAAATAACTCACCCGTCATTTAATAATTTTTCTTTTATCGAGTTAAGATATAAGGTTTAAAGAGAGTGAAATGACAAATTGATGCTAAAATAGCTATGACATATAAATGCATGTGGCTCAAACTAAGTAAAATTGCTGAAAATAGAAATGCAGTGTTTTTTTGTTGTTGTTTTTTTTTTTGTTGTTGTTTTTTTTTTTTTTTTTTTTTTTTTTTT
>LQRL01124269.1:66986-77454 GCA_001703475.1 Hydroides elegans
TAAAGTCACGCTTATTCTAGTCAAAGTACGCAAAGGGAGATATTGCTTCAAAAAATGACCTCGTTTTTCCAGAATTAGCAATAAAATGTCACATAACGTCGTGTCTGACCTTACAGGATCTGGAAATCTTTCTCGAGTTCATTGTCCTACCTTTTTCAATGTATTTCACTTAGGGCCTGTCAACACGGGAAGCGACACGCGACAATATACTTATATGTTCTTTATAAAACTAGCGACAGATCATCGCCTGTTTTATAAAGAACACATAAGTATATTGTCGCGTGTTGCTTCCCGTGTGAACAAGCCCTTAGTCGTTGCGTTTGGAAATGTTAGATGCGTGTTTGGGATTCACCAAAAGGAACAAAATATGTCAGGGAAAACAGTCATCCCGTGTAACCAAGCCCTATCAAGCGTTAAATAAACCCCGCGCCCCTGTAGTTAGATACAGATTTTTAAAATGAATAATACACATATAACATAAAGTCACGTTATTTCTATGCGAAAGTGTGTCACGCTCGAACGTGATTTCCCCACTTATATGTACTCATTTTTCACGTATCTATTTTGGGCTTGGCACACGAAATCTTTTAAAAGCTAATCAACCTAATAGTGTTGTTCAATATATTCATTATATTAAACAGAAAAAAAACGTAGACTTCTATCGCGCTTAGAAAAACGAAACGAGCATTTTTGATTTCCCCACAAGGAAATTTAAATATGGCAAGTTCGTGATTTCACTAGATATGTACTCATTTTTCATGATTTTTGTAACACAATAAAGCATTAAAAATTGTAACAAAATAATATCCTTATTTATAGGATATAATAAGCGTCACGCGTTTTTATAAAAAGCATTCAAGTGCTTCTCTATTCAACAGCATCATTTTCTAAAATTAACTCATATTTGCTTTTAAGAAATTCATATTTATAGAGAACATGTAATCACACCAATATGCTTAGAATTAAATTATATTACATAAAATCACGTTTATTTTGAATTTTATATGTCCCGGTTGAGCGTGATTTCACTCAATATGTTCTCATTTTTCATTATTTATCAAAACACAATAAAGCATAAAAACTGAAATTTAGTAATATCCTTATATAGGACATATTCAGCGTCACGTGTTTCATACAATCTCAATCGAGCAAGACGACATGCAAACTATTTTTATTGAAATGGATTGGTCCACTTTTTACTGTTTGCGATCTTGTTTTACGGCCCAACGTGGCTCGACATCGAAAGAACGTTTTCATCTTGCATATTACTAGTTATTCCGAACGTCAATTTGCGTTTGGGACGCATTGCAACTTATTTATTACGATGTCGCTACGAAGTCGGACGTAAGAATGATATTTAAATAACCTCAAAACGTAAATGAATACCCGAGAAAAAAAATCAATATTTGCCCAAATGAGAGTCGTTTAGACGCCCTACGTCGAAAAAAACGATGTGATACGTACAAAGCTTACCGATTTAGTTTTATACTATTTTGTTTATGCGTTTAGACGTTTACCCGTTCAGGCGTTCAGGTATTTAGCTATGCATAGTTTATCAGCACATGTCGTTTAGGCGTTTAGGTGTTTAGTCGTTAATCGTCATTAACGCGTTTGGAAAGTTTTGTTTGCGAATTTTAGTTGTATCGTATAGCCGTTTGAGTTAGTTTAGAAAAGGTTATAACTGTAACCGTAGAAACCACTAACGTCACAATGAAGTCGATTGCCGACTATTGTTGATCTGGATTTATAGTATTAAGTTGGATAAAAAATGACGTATTGCGCTTAGAGAAACGCAACGAGCAGTTTTGATTTCCCCACAAAGAAATTGTAATGTGACAAGATCGTGACCATTAAGTTGGATAAAAAAATGACGTCAATCCAACGTCGAGGCGTACCTTTGTAAATGAACGCCCGGAAACTATCTATATTTACTCAAACAAGAGCGTTTGTTCCACGTTGCGTCGAAAATGGACAATGTAATGACGCCCCTTGCCGATTTGACATCATATTAATTTAGTCGAACTTACGTTCATCTGACGTCAAAGATATAAATAAACGTCGGAAAAAAGGTTCTTAGGGACTCAAATTAGAACATTCATTCGACGCCACATCCACCAGCGACGTCTCATGGACGATCCTTGCTTATTTAGAATTACATATTTCGCTAATTCAATGTCAAATGGGAAAAAAGAGTGCTGGATGACCTTGTTTCGCGATATATAACGTCCTTTCTTTTTTATTAAACCCATATTTGCTCGATTAATTCCATTTGACTAAATAGAATATAATCCTTTCGCTTTATAAATATAATCCCACAGTCCTTTCCTGGAAAAGGCCCTTTACATGCAGCTATTATCCTTTGACGTCAAAACATTTTTGACGAAAATTGATTTCGCATGACTGCGTTTAAAAGGATCTACAGACTTAGACTACCCAATATCGACACAATATTAATTCCGTACTTTTACAAAGTGCTCTTGAAAAACAAAATGAATAAGGTGTGCAATAACGAAACCATCTCAATTTCGTACTTAAACCAAGTGCTCTTGATACACAAGAAGAAGAAATTCAAAAGAAGTTCGCAAGCACATTCAAGCTGGTTTACTTACATTTTAAGAAACATCAAGGCACCCTTTAAATGTAGTTTCGAAGTACCACACCCTCTAAGGGTTGCCCATATACCAAATCGCTCTTGGACGTGCCTTCGAAAGGACGTTCCGTTTTGCACATACAGGTTGCAAATTTTGAATTGACGTTCATTTGAGTTTCGACGTAGAATGAGCTGTTTAAGCGTGTTTGACGTCTTCGCGATGTCGCAGCCACGTTGTTGTCCATAGTACGTCTTATTCGGACGTGACGTTGGAAGGACGACCTACTTTGGGCCCGTATGAAAGTTTTCCGAACGTCCTTTTACGTCCCGGCGTCATTAGAACGGAATTCATACGTCCGATTCGGACGCCACGTCGATACAACATCTTTTCTACGTCCGCGACGAATAAGGACGTCCGGAAAACTTTCATACGGGCCCAAAGTAGGGCGTCCGCTCAACGTCCGTGGACGTCTTGCCGAGTGGGAATGTTGATGACGAAAAACGTCACAATGGCATCCCGAAAATGATCATGTAGAACATAAAAGTACGTCGGTCAATGTGTCGAGAGTTTCAACTTCTTTCTATTTTTAAGAAAGCAAATCAGTTGATTAAGACATTTAGAATCCAGACACAGACAAATTAATGACAAAATATGCCCTAAAGCTAGATATTGATGTTTTTCATATGTGAACACGATAAAGAAATATAAGAGGGCCTAATTTAATACACTTAATTTACTCTTCTTTGCTATGCATTTGCCCTTATTTGTCAGCCTATGTTATTATGTTTATTTTGAAAAAGGGTTAGCTCTTGAAGGGCTTGGAATAAGGCCACACGTTTCGAAGAAATTCAACTTTATAAATTGCACCTAGACTACAATTTTGCACACGTTTATATATGTATTATCATTGTGCATAAGCGCAATCATACAGATCAAATCAACCTACAAAATAAACTACAAATGTTGTTACGCATTTGGCATAATAGCATAGCAGTTTAAGGGATCAGTGCATTAACGTTCTAAATTAACATTAGCTTTAGCTGTTTAAAGAATGTCGGATATAAGCATCTTTTAAAGAATATCATTTAGCGTAATCTGGAATTTCTCATGGATCATATAAAACAGCAAATTTAAATGTTGAAAATGTTTAATTTAGTAAATATCCTAAGTTATGCACGGAACACGGTACACTTGCTATTTTGTATATTAAATCACTTTTTTAAAGTGTATTATCATAGACGAAAAAATAATAATGCTGAAACTTTATCCACTAAATGACTTTATTTCGTGTGAACTTATTTGAAACTATCTTAACACTATAGTATCAAAATACGTTTTTCAACTCTTTAAATGTTTCCATTCGGTGGTCTAAATACAAAAACGGCAACGTCGAGAATAAAGTATTAATCGATCAAAATAAAAACAAATTTATCCGTGTCTTTTGAAATGACAACATCTGAACTTTGTTAAAAATTAATATTTATATGTAACATTGCTTCAGTGTAAAGACATCTTTTCAGGGAAACGTAGACAACGAAATCACAGCGTTGTTATTGCATTGAATAACTTATGGTCGAGTAGGGTGTCTTGGAAAATAGTACAAAAATAGTACAAAAATATAGCGAAATTCTATAACTTGTTTTCCCCGTTTCGCCTAACCCAGTGAATAAACAAATATACATTTATATTGTCAGATCACAATAATATATTTTAAGATTCGTCTGTCTGTGTTTAATCAAATATTCTTTTTATAGCATATGCAAAATATTTTCATAGTTTATGAGACAAAGTTATTATAAATAGACAGCATTGTTACAGAATGAATAAGGGCATGGCAAGAACAGTAATGTTATCTTTACGGCTTGGCTTCTTGGTCGGTTTACTTAGAATTATGTGACCGTTCTTGCTAATATTGCGAACGATTAACCTCTCCATTTACATTACCATTAAATTGTTTAAATTAAGCATTTAATCCATTTAGAGCTTATATATTGTTCCTAAAATGGCCGAGGCAAGTCAAAACAGTTTTATATTTGGGTGATAATTAAAAGTGTCATCTTTTGACCACATACGTCGCCTCAGCCCCGTTATGTCACGCCAATAAAACATAATATAAACGAAAACATAAACATAAACGAAATATGGAAAGCATATTGGTATTTGGTTGGATATTCTATTTAGATTGCCTTACGTTATATTCCGTCACTGACGTAAATATTAAGTGAGGGCAATGTTCAGCTTATTCAGATATAAGATATAGAATTTTATTCGACATCTCGACGTTAATTGACTTCAGTCAGCCTTTCATTTTTTACCGAATTACATCATCTTTACGCCACCAGCTCAATCTACACATGGGTACGGCGGGCGTTGTCTTACTTACAAAGTAAAGGTCCGTACATAAAGGGACTAAATAGATAACGTTTATTGATCAGGATTTAAAGTGCGCGATATTACGCCTTATTCATGTCATTTGACAGTATTCAGCGTTTAATAAATTATGAGCGAATTTCCTACCAAAAGTATGAAAATTCGCTATGATATAACTATTATTTATATTATGTTTCGAACAACTTGTATCCAAAAAAAAAAAACAGCAAAAAAACACAGCTTGTTACATTTGTGCACCAAGCTGGTTGATTAACAGCTAATTTTCGTAGATATGATGACCACATTAATTTCAAAAGTGCAATTCATTTATGAATAATTTAATCAAAAGCTGGCATTCAAAGTAAAATAGATGGCATTCAAAGTTTCATAAATCAGGGCCCTTCTAAGAAGAGCACTTCACGAGCTGTTCCCCAAAAAAAGTGTTCCCCACCAAAATCCGACTGGCTTGGAAATTTTGAGGAAATTCATTCTAGCTTGGAGATTTTAGCAGATTGAGGAACACCTTTTCGGATCATTTCCTTCTTTTCGTTATTGATATCGATAATAATAATTTCAGAATTAATAAAAACTGCATGCAATTGCATAATAAACTGTTATTTACAATATATGATAGGTAATCTAGTTGTATTCAACATTTCGATTTTTGCAACAGGTGTTCAAAAACCATTAATTTGTTGTTGTTCATACTTATAATGTTGTTTTAAGGCGATTTAACAACTTTTTGAAAAAAAAACTATAATCTTTTTTGCTAAAACAGTTATCAATACTTAATATTATAATTTATCCTCAAATTATGATGGGCATACAGTGATTTCGGAGGAGAGATTGCATGCGTGTTATAAAAAAAATTAAAGCACTATGTAGATAATCTATAGATAATAGCTATGACCAAAAAACACTTTAATCGGGCTTATGTCTCTTTAAAAATGTACGCCCCCATAAATGTGCATTTAGCCAAAGCTTTTAATGACTTAATAATTTCGTTAAACTATCTTAGTTCCACTAAAACTTTCTTAGCTTTTGAACGAGAGGTGTATGTTCAAAGTCATGCTGAACTCTTTAAAAAAGTCACTTAAACAATATTGTTTTACTTATTGTCATGCTGACTGGAAATTTAGGAAATGCTGTTAGTATAAAAAGGTTTAACCCTAATTTAATCTTTTACTCATATTTGTAAGGGACATATTTGCATATTAAACAAGAAAATTAAACAAAAGCATAGTAATTAAAGAAATTGATGCTTGAAAATATGTTTTATGGAATAAACATTTTAGCAGGTAAATTACATATGGGTCTGTTTATTTTTCCCATGACAAAAAGGAGAAAATTCACAGGTTACTAGCAATCAAAAAATAGTATTTGAATTATAATTTACCTAGCAAAATACACAAATCAAAGTCCAGACATTGAACAAATACTTATTTTTTATCATACAAATATTGTTTTTATTTTGTGTTTACGGCGGTGCATTAATTGAGACAAATCATTAAAAACATAATTTCATTCTATCGTATTAGATTTCGTACGTATGCATGTAGATACTATGCATCTAAAGTCAATTTATACAAAATAGTATTCTTTCTAGATCATTGAATGAATAAATACTTTAACATTATACAAATTCAACTGATCATGTAATTAATTTCGAATACATAATTATATTGAAAAGGTCGCTTCTTAACTGACAAGAACTGAAAACTTTCATGTCAAGATAATTCTGCATAGAAATAAAGATTTAAGTTCAACGATAAAACGCACAAAAACACAACCACTCTTCTTTTAAATAAATAAAAAACACATAAACGAAACACGATAAGCCCAAAACGCAACAGGGAAATGTAAGGTTAGAACCGCTCCCCACTTGACATGTATGTAACCGGCTATTACATCGCAAAATAGACCCTGTTTTGAAAGTCTTTCTTATGCTATACTGAATTCTATACTCTATTTTCATTTCAGTCCTTTGCGCATGCGCATACGCAGCAGGGCATGACGGTGTGCACTCGGCCGTGTGCAAAGTGGACGCGGGAACGGGGTCAGCAGACGAACCAATCAAGGGAACCATCACCATAGAAAAGACGGTAATGGGATTTTCATTTGTTTTATATACTAATGTACGGTGATAAAACAGGAAAGGAAAAGCCATTCATTCTTATTATTTTGTTTCCACATTGTTTTTTACTATTAATTTCTTTTCTTTTTTTTTGAGAAGAAAAATACTACATACACAGTGTAAAGCAGCATTTTATCTTATAGAAAAAAAATATCAACAGATTTCGTTTGGCGTGGATGTCAATGTGTCGGTCCAAGTTATGTTCTGTTCTTATTTGTCTTATGTTAGAACAACCTTTTAGATTTTGGTTATTAAAAGAAGAGTTTATTTACAAAGAAATATCAATTAACATTAAGATGTTCATATTTTGATATATTGTTTATATATATGGAGGATGAAGGAACCTTTAGTTATTATTTTTATGTGAATATTGGACACTCTGCTATTTAACTGAAAGCCGGGGAAAAGGATGTCGGTCCGTCTCCCGGTTCTCTCTTCCGTCCGCCTGTCTGTCTGTGTATTTGGGAAAGAAAATGACAATGTGTAAGTGTAATTTTTCATGCCAATAGAATTGTCGTCAGAAATCACACTTTGTAAGGATGGTAAAAGTCTATATAGCTTGTCTCGAAAGTTCGGCATTCTTTTCATAATGAAGAATCAGACCGGTTCTCTTGTTGTCCTTTTCAATTACATATAATTTTATTCACTCACAAGGCGAAAAGGCCGTTTCTCTTCATAATTTCTTAATAAGGATGTCAATGGTAATGCCTTCTGATTTGGCTTTGATTCATAGTACATGTTAAACATTTAAAGATTTATAGTCATTTTGACTCGGGCCTTGATGCCCTTTATTGCTAAGGTTGGGACATGATGCCCCAATATGAATAAATACATGAACAACATTATCAATAAAACTATTTTATTGACAGGATGACATGACAGTTACTTTCCACCTTGCCTTAAGTGGGTTCGACACAACTGACAACGACTATCTTCACGGATTCCACATTCACGATTCTGGAGACACGAATGATGCATGCAGAGCCTCAGGGGGCCATTACAATCCGTTTGGACGGGATCATGGTGGTCCTGATGATGAAAATGATAGAAGGTAGACTCTATTGAATTTATATTTTAAATTATATAGAAAAGTACTAAGAGAGACATATGTATAGAGAGAGAGAGCCAGGGGGAGAGAGAGAGAGAGAGAGTGCGAGAGAGTATGAATGTGTGAAAGAGAGAGCTAGAAAGGAAGAGAGAGAGAGAGAGAGAGAGCTTGAGAGAGAGAGAGAGAAAAGATGGAGAGGGGAATTATAATCCGTTTGGAAGGAATCATTGAGGTCCACAAGATCCAACGGATAGAAGCTCTAGAAAGAATCAACCATTGGTATATAAAATACATTACAAAGACCTTTAATATCTGGTTACGCACTCTGAAAGAACATGAAATGCTATACATGAAGGCGTAAATTTTAAAGCGTGTTAAATGTATAAATTGACGTTCACACGCCCAAATACACATTTAGTGCTCCATACTAAAATAAAACAATTTTCCATGTTTAACCCTTATCACGCGCAATCTTACAGGGTGTCAACTTCTAAAGCGCGTTTCCTTTATGAATATGCAAAGAGACATTATATATCATTTTGACTATGAATATTGTGTCCATATCGACAAATTATATGTCATTTGTCTTGCTGGGAAATAAAGAATAAAACTATTCAATGTATAATATTTTTAGCATCTTTAAAACTATAAAGAGTTCGTTTTAAATCCAAAGGAGCAAAATAGGGCACTTTTCGAAAATGACCCACTGGGTACTCCTGTATAGAGACACGATGATGAAAGCGTTTTGTTTACTGAATATCCAGGTAATTAACATGCTTTGACATTACTCTACTCTTTCAATGCACATATATCCTTTTTATTTTCAGGCACGTAGGTGACCTTGGCAACATTTATGAGGATGACGAGGGAAAGGTCAACCAAGTTGTAGTGGATGATTCCGGTTTGGTTCATCTAGAAGGGGAGTACAGCATCATAGGAAGAGCTATTGTGGTAAGTGTCGGGTTAATACATTTGGATTGATATTTCAAAACTTTGGCCGTTTTTTTTTATGAAAACGAGCATTTACAATATGGTTCATTTCTCCTTATAGTGTAATTTATGTGAGCTTCATCGTTCGAGATGGAAATATTTCACAATTGCAATCATTAGAATTCTACCTAAGGGACTATTTTCTTTCGAGCTGACCTAAGTCACGGCGGGGCAGACGACAGTTTAACAACCGGAAGTTCAAAATACTTCACAAATATTTTATTTGGAACTATATTTTTATTTTTTAGATTCATGAGCGCGGCAGTTGAACAACTGGAATTTATGGTTTTTGTTGTTAAGTGTGAAAATGATTTACATTTTAACTATTATATTCGGAACTGTATTTTTATTTTCTCTCTCTCTCTCTCTCATGAGCACGAAGATGACCTTAGTCGCGGCGGAGCAGACGACAGTTTGACAATCATAAAGAAACTATCGAAAAATATTTATAAGTGTCATTTTTATCATTTATTTGGGAACCATTTTTCTCTCTCAGATCCATGAGCGCGAGGACGACCTTGGTCGGGGCGGCGCAGACGACAGTTTAACAACCGGAAGCGCAGGTTCTCGTTTAGCGTGCTGCGTCATCGAGGAGGCGGAGCCTGAAATTAGTGCGGCTATATCACTACGCGCGCTTGGAAATAGTGCCTTCTTCCTATTGGTTGCTTTGACTGTGATTGTGGGTGCTCGGTTCTGATTGGATATTAGGTTGATTGTGTTTTTTATTATGATTTGTAAAGGCTCTGATTACATGAGGGGTTGGTTGGTTGTTTTAAATAATGAAAAAAAAAAAAAGAGTGAATGATAGGATGAAAATGCAAAATTAGAACAGTTGATAAATTTTATAATTCCTTTAAATAAGTGGAGGTTGGATTTTCATTGTTTTTGTGAATATTATATACATGTTCTATCAAAAAGCAAATTATCAGAAATGTTGATAAATCTTGCGTATGCTGGGTAAATAGATGTTGTAAAAAAAGTAAAATGACCTTTTATTACTCAGCGCAAAATGTACCTTAAGTAAGATGGCACCTTTATGTAGGGAAAAAAATCTGTTGATAAAACATGTTAACAGCATAGCATAATTTATAATATATGTATAAACATATGATAATATCGTTATTATATCAAAGTGTATTGTGATATATACAAATAGAAGTGAATACTGCTTTGTGAATAGTTTACGCTTTTAAAGTCACTAAAATAAATTGTCTAATTTAGACATATAATAATGTTAAATAATAGATAAAATCCTAGTTTTAACACGATAAAATGTTGAAATAAAAGTTTATTGATTTTTGCTCTTTTTATTAAACATTTTTTCTTCCCAGACCG
>LQRL01124272.1:2325-16443 GCA_001703475.1 Hydroides elegans
ACCGGGATTCTGCGTGCCGTTGGCATAAATATAACTTATAAACATAATAGATTGGAGTACATTAAAAACGCATAATTTGGTTTTACATTTAACGTTGTCGCATTGCAAATTTAAAACTAAAAGCAGTAATTGACGCTTACCAACCCTACACTGTTATCAAAACGGTGTATTAATGAAGTCAAGTGGCGTGTTTATCAAACATCAATAATACTTTTGTTATGTTTGAATATTTTGTTTACATTTACCAGCTTTAAATCTTGTTTTCAATAATAACTTTCGAGTCAATTCTCGAATAGGGCATATGTGCCTCAATGAGAAATTCGAGCTAGTTTCTCAATGATAAATTCGTCGAGGTAGTATAACATTTAATATAACATTAAGCGTTTCCCGACACAATATTATCGTTATGTCTACTTCTTGGCTATGCTGTGCAAGGTTTTGCCGAGCTTAATTAGGAAAGAACCACACCCTTAATGGCATATGTCTAGGTGGATCTTCCGCTTCAAAGGATTTTAGGGTCTTTTTATAAACCACGTCATCACAATCTATACTTGATGGAAGGGTACTCACGACATGTTTTTGAAAAAGTCGTAAAATCAACCTAAAACTACGTGATATTTACGAAGAACAAAATAATCATTTTTGATGATTTTAATTTTGCAAAAAGGTGTTCCTTTTTACAAGACCAAATAATTAGCCTCACTACTAATTCTAAAATTTAAGAAATTTTCAAAAAGGTGTTCCTCAAACTGCTCAAATCTCCGAGCTATAGCGGATTTTCTCAAAGTTTCCAGCTGGCCTGTTTTTGGGGAACAGCTCGTGAGGAGCTCTTCTTTAAGCCTAGCGGAGCTGTTACAAACGTTTTTACCTCCGGTGCAATGATGCCATGGAGTTTCAAAGACAGCTGCTTTGTTTTAAGTTAGTGTAAAATTAGTTCTACGTGACCCCCTCAATCGTACAAGCGTATAAATGATGTATTTATTATATTCACTAATGACGTCTAGTTCATAGTCCATTGGATAAACCTTTCTTGCTCAATGACTATTTGCTCTGTTCCAAATCTCTTTGATTCGTTTTATGTCCCAACATATATCGGATTCGAAATCCAACTTCTCACCTCCTAGAGCGTTTAGGGGGTAACTTATGACTATAAAGTAGCACAAATCGCAAAACGTTTCAAACGCTATCTTCAAGTTTTGATAAAAAAAAACATTGTGTTACAAAGCTTAGGCAATACAAAGTTCCACCAAACATTTGTGTTTTTAATAGTAAGCAAGCCAAATCGGGTATAAACCGCAATAAATCTTAAGTTGGGGGTGATGGGGCTGGCTGCGACGTCGCAACGTTTTGTCACGTCACAGCACCGATCTGTCCTGCCACAACGTCAGTCGATATTGTGGGAAACCCAAAAGATTGGTTCACTTCGAGGGCACTCAACGGTTTATTCGTGTGAATGTTTATTCTTGTAGCAGCTCTTCCTTGCTTGCAACTTTTTCAGAGCAGAAGAAAGATTTTTTTCCAAAACTATTTTTTCTCTAGGATTGTGTTTACAAATATATCAACCAATGTAGATTTGTCTAAATTTAGTCTCTATAAACGAATCTGTGAGAGAATAACCTTACAAACATTTGATTTATTGAAATCTTTATTCTGGTAGGAGATTGTATATTTGCTTGCAATAGCATTTCTATGTTTCTTGCTTACAACTTCCAAATAAACATTTTGATGCAAATCAAAAAAGTAAATCGTTGAGTGCCCCTCTCACTTTCTCCAGCTTCTCCTACATCGCTAATCCACTTGCCTTGGTGGTCTCGATTGGAAATAAATTGTCCTCGTAAAAGTTAATCAAATGCATTTTAGTTTGGTTTGAGGGTTCAATCTAATTATTTTTATATAATCACAAAGGAAGCTCCCTAAAACTACATATATTATGTCCACATTTGATGACAAGCTCAATAAATAAAGAGTTAATAAATGTAAAACGCTTGTTTTACAAAAAAAAGTCTCCAAATGTGACCAGGCTCAGTGAGAAAATGGCTTCATCAAATTTAATTATAATTACAATAAATTATTCCCTAATCATTTAAGTTGTTATTGCTTTAAGCAAATATGGAACATTTCAAAGGGGTTTTTAGTGACTGACTTGCTCTAAAACACAGCGCCTTTAAGGGTGCTCTGGAAACCGCGCAATGAATCCATTAGGAACGGATCTAAAGCTATCGATCCTTACCATCTGACTTTGTTCTATCAATTTTTGTCGGTGTTGATATTCTCATATCGTTTCCATGCCAACGCTTTTCAGACGGCTACCCTTTGTGAATTAAAATTGACTTGGCTTATTATTATTGCAAAATCTCATCATGGTCCCTTTTGTTGTGGTTGGGTTTAGTGCGGGGACCTTCGGGAAGAGAGAGGAATCAGTGTTGAGTCGGCTGTCATAATTAAAGAATGGGATTCTTCGCAATATATGACGATTGTATACATATGTCCACATATCTTTCTATGGTTATATGAATTTATATACGAGGCTTGTAATATTTTATAAGATTATTTATATGCTTTTTATTTAAACGTTTAGTCAGCGTCATATATTTTGCAACGTAACGTTGACGTACCATACCGAAAGCATACTTATTGTTTGTCGCAACTGTGTTTAGATCCTCAAAGGGCAATTAATGACAATTAAGCACTCCATAATAAAACTCAAGCTGCCACGCGCATTTACCTGAGAGGTTTCTCATAAAAAAAAAACAACGAACACACCAACCCTTCCATGGTTATTTCTATAATTCATACTAAATTTTATTATATCGGTTTTAATGTATTATTTAAATTACTGAAAGAAATACTCTAAATTACAGGTACTCTCAATTGAATATATAATAACCCAATCTCTAACATAAAATTGCAATACAGCAAGACAACGAGCAGACCAACCATTCCATGGTTATTTCTTAGAAATTCTAGGATTTATACTTATTTCTCAGATACTCTGAATTGTACATATTATAAACCAATCCTGAACATATATGATTGCAATACAGTCTCAGAACCCCAAGTCTAAGGGAAGCCATGATGAAACAGGGGCCAACTAATTGGTTTGTATATTTTAATTCTATGTCAATTTTGTTTTAACATTTCAATGGATAAGACCTAGAGGGTGCACGCAATTCTATATATACGAAACGTTTGATTGCAATGCATCCCCTTCATTGGCTGAGACTGGAGAAACCGTGATGAAACTGGGGAGTCTAGGGTCAACTAATGGGTTTGCCACCGACTGCTAATATATCCCTGCTGCGCCGACATGTAAAGCCTCCATCAAGGGGGCACCCAATTAGAACAATTTCCAAATTTGTCTCTTTGTTTTGTTGTTATGGGATGATTTTGATCAGGATTTGTAAGACTGGATGGATTTTTTTACTCGATCAAACGGTACAAAGCATTTTTATTCTGAAACTTAATTGACCCAAACAAAGAACCACCCAATTATAATGATGTTCAAAGTTGCTTCATTTGTTGCTTTATTTCAAATTCGTAATGATAAGACTTTATGCAAGTTTTGCTTCATCAAAATTAGAAAGCAGTGGTTTTCTGAAACATAAAGCTTCCTTCAAGGAAACACCCAATTATTTGTTTTTTTTTTTCAAAATTGCCTTTTTGTTATGGTTATATTTTTCAAATCGGTATAAAATAATGGTAATATTGTTACCTGATTTAAGAATGAAATGAAAGTCAGTAACTTTACCATATTGTCACAGGAGTACCCGACATTCACGATTTATGAGCTGTCTCTGTATTCATAGTCTTTTTCGTACGTCCTTTAACGTCCGAGTCTATCGCGACGTAGAAACAACGTGGTGCCGAAAGGGCACGTTGATAAGAACCAAGAACCAAGTTATCAATTCTGTTAATGTTGCTCGACGTTTTATCGAATTGAATATCATTTAATGCATACATGTATCAACACATTTATAAGAAAACCCACTCATGAGGTGCTCCTTTTAATAGGGTTTATAGCCAGACTATTGCTTTCTGAAGAGCACCCCACGAGGTGTTCCTCAAAAAAGGTGTTCCTTTTCAAATTTCATCTAGCTACAAACTTTTCAAAATTGGCTTCTAGCTACAAGAATTTAAGGAACACCTTTATAGGTTTTTGTCGATTTTTATAAACTCTTGTTTCAATTTAGGGTTTAACTTTATTCAGAGATATCTAGCTATGCATAATAAACTGAAGTACAACTAAAAATCGGTCATATATACATTTGTTACTATTTTCATTTTTCACAAAAGGTGTTCCTCATATGATTTTAGCCAGCTAGATCAGCGCATTGAGTCCAGCTAGCTACAAAAATAGGAGCACCTTTTTGTAAAAAATATTTTTCTTAATAATATTTCATTTTTGTATATTTCAATGTTACAAGTGATTTTATACTCAAATAAACACTTTTTGAAAATTTGGTCGTGGGGTGCCCTTCCTTTCTGCTCTCGTCTTGTCAACTCTTTGAGGCGGGCTGTTACAGATACAGGGGTTATATGTCAATGCATCATGGGTAAAATCTTCCGGGGTAAAATGAGAAAAATATACACTACGAGTTGGTAAAAATTTAGAAGGCTAGTCGTCTGGAGGGAGAAAGGGTTGTAAGGTGGTATAAATTGTCAAAATCATTTACATTTACGCATAATGTTGTACCGATGCACTTACCATATTGAATTGCTACAAACCAATTTCATTTTGATGCAATTTACTGAAGTCAAATGTAAATTCTTGCACCGACTCTGATTTCTTTTTCGCAAAAGCGTTTTTGCCGTGCTCGAGTCCAGAGAAATCTATTGTTGATGAAAGAAAAACGAAATGCTTTGTTTCGTGATTTATTGAATCTCATTTAGATGCTGAGAGCACTTGTTATCATCGTGTGTCGAAAGAAATATGCACTTTTTTTCATTCAGACCACTTTAAACTCATCCGAAACAAAAATATAGAAGCGTTTACCAGAACAACAAAATCAACGTTACCGAAACCCAAAGCATAATGAAAATACAGCATTATGGGACATGAAATTCATTACCTAAGCAAACCGTGAAAACAAACAAAATGTTGGAAATTTTACGTTATGACAACGTTAAAAAATATACATTGAAAATACCAGTATATCAGTATAATAACAGGTGAACCATTCATATGTGCAGTAATAAAAAAGCAATAAAAATATGATAAATCCCATAACGGAAAGCGTTATCTCCGCTATGAAAACAAATAACAACACATTCTGCATTTATCATACAATATCAAAACAAAATGCGATTCTGGCTAATAACAGCAAATACTGGAGACGTCTAAACTGTCCGTTAAGATTGTTAGTGATGCAGTCTAGGTATATGGGCTAATTCTAATTCTATACACTTTCTACGAAATAGCTTTGTGGACATTAAAATATATTAAGTTTCAATATAAGGCTTTAAAATGAAGTATAATTAATATTAACCGCTCATTTAAAAGGTTAATACATAATTGAAGGGCTCCGTGCAACATTGTGTTAAGTCTGAAATCGACGTTTTTATAGAAAAGAGCAAGTGAATGTTTTTAAAATAGTCATTTATATTAGGATTAGCAAGTGCCCAAATGATGATATTACCATGGTCGCATTGATTTTGTAGCATTATATAAGTATATAACATGGATCTGTAATCATGTGACACTTTGCAATACATTTGGCGAAACATGTTAAGTAGACTTAACACATTGTTGCGCGGAGTCCTTCAATTGTTAGTTCTAAAATTGCATCTAATCGTTAAATGATCCCTATGGCCCCTATCTATGCCATATTCAACCACAATATTAAAATACAAGTATGGAAATTATTATTTCAGTCTAGCTTGAAGTCATGTTATTCACTCCTTCAGCTTCCGTTCATACATTTGAACGTAGGCCTTAACGCCTAATCCCCAATAGTCTTTATCGGTGCCATATTTCTCAATAGTTGCGGCCAATTCCGTCCAACCGAGATGGTTCGCGCGTTCGCCGGGTGTTAACCAGACGGGACGGTGTTCCCAGAGAACGTCATAATACTGCAAAATAAAGGAACGTGTAATTTTATCACATGGGTATATGTTATATAAGAACGATATTTATATCACTGTGAAGTTGCAAAATAGAATTTAGGGGACGACATATGGCGAAATTAAAACTCAACATGGCATGTATTAGCTCGAATGCAATATTTTCAACGCTTTAATGCAATGAAACATGTATTCACATTTTGGATGAAATATATTTTTACTTTATAACCAAAGTATGGTTTAAAAACATATATAATCATCATTATTTTTGTTCTCGAACGAATAACATTCACATGTTTTCAAACGGAACCTAATTTCCGTCGGGTTTCGAACCAAATGAAGCGGTTTTCCAATCAAACCGAATTTTCACTAATTTTATCGTTAAAACATTTAGCGATTTTCTAATGGAACCGTGTTTGTTTGGTTTTCAAACACACTGCCAGAATTCCAAGCATCGTATAAATACGAACGAAACTTATGCGTTTCCTAATTTAATCAACATTTCATGGTTTTTCGAAAAACACTAACCGGTTTTCTTATAGAGCAGTCCACTCCGAGAAATGCGATTTTATTGGCAATGTCTTGTCGATTGTTGTCGATTGCGGCAAAAAGAAGATCGGTATAGTTGGCGACTAATGGCGTTTGGGCGTGTCGGTGAAACTGTGCGAAAGTAAATATGTAACATCAAGTAATGATTTAGGTTACATTGTTTCAAAAGATGCCTCTAGTTAAAATAAAATCCATGTCAATTGAGGCAAAAAGAAGATCTGTATAGTTGGCGACCAACGGCGTTTGCGCGTGTCGATGAAACTGTGAGGCAGAAAATAAAAAACATAAGGTTATAAGTTTTCTGAAACAAAAAAAAGGTTCATAATTTGCTTAAGGCAAAATAGCGACGAGGAGGGTTTTCTTTAATATGTTGACACATGCTATATGCGGGGGGGGGGTTGTAGGAAGGTGGGTGGAAAGTGCTCTGAACGTTATTCATGCTTACTGATTCGATATCGATAACCATAAAAACAGCAATCTGTCTTTATTTATAATAAACAAAATAATGTGTCGGAGAAATGTGACCTTAGGATGGCTTGAAGGTAACAATTTGACGAGCGGCGTATTAACTGTATATAAGACCAAATGACTTTGAACTCCAATTTTATCGCTACTAAACGCTACTTACCAAAATTGGAAATTTGGCTATTGGACATTTGAGCTCCTTTAATTCTCTCTCAAAATGTTTCTTGGTTCTTTTCTTTGACTCGATGATTTTCATCATTCTTGAATACTGAAATAAAGAAAAACGAATGCATAAAACAATAGTTTTTTTATAAGAATTGAATTTTAAACAAGTAAGTTTTAAATACTAGTTTTTTTTTTTTGGTTGTTCATAATGGTTTATTTCTTTTTAGCGGATTGAGTGAAAAATAATATTATTAACCTTTTCGGCACAATGTCGCTCAAGTTCCATTCCATACTTTTTCTGAAATAAAAAAAATCCAAATTGTGTTAAAATACCCAAATTCGAAATTAATGTCACTACAATGATTAAAATTAGATATAATGAAAATGATTAGATGAAAAACACTTTTTTCGTTTTGCAACTCTAAGCAAAATTATAAAAACAACATTTGATACATGTTTTTAGCTAAGCGTGGCAGCTAAAATTGGCAATGAAATGTGATGTCATTTTGAAACTACAATAAACACAACAATTTTAGCCTTTTTCTTACCTTTAATTCAACTTCGATTAATGTATTCTCTACCTCGCTCGCTTTATGACCAGACTAAAATGGATATAAGTACATTATATTACAAAAATGCAAAAATGTGCTTGCTAAAAATTAAACAAATCTTATATATACTAAATCGAACAATTAAAACAAAATTATATCTTAATTGTACACCTCTACCTAATTTATCTACCTCCAATTTTCTCTACAACTTGTTTTTTATTCATTTTTAAAATGAACAGTAAAAATTATCCGGTACGCGTCCCGTAAAATGATATGAATGCCTACATAGTCAATAAGATCAAAATTGAAAAATAAAACCAGTAAAATCAACGACTTGTGAAAGTCTGTCTTTAAATATAAACTTACGAAATCGGTATAAGTTGGAAGTTTTTCATTTTGGAAAATATGCTGCATCCCGATCGCGTCTTCTCCGAGAGCCGTTAAATAATGCAACACACCTCGACCCAACTGCATGAAAAGGATCAAAATTTATTTTCAGTGTTTTCAGATAGAAATTATTCAGTTCTTAGGTAAAACGGGGCTTAAGCTGATTAGTTAAAACACGTTTATTTAGAAGAAAACATAACATAAGGGAGTAATAACATGACTTCTTCTTAAGTATCTCACGTTCTAAAAAAATCTTTAATTTATTACTTTTTAAAAAATAATAGTTATATTCAGAGAAAAGAGATAAACATTTGTTATTTGCCTAGTTTATGGATTAATTCGAGCAAAGTTTAATAACAGAACAAAGTTTAATAAAACATTAAGCATATTTCCATTTGATTTAAATTGATATTATATTTTCTTACTTTTTCCGTATAATTTAAGAGTATAATTATCCTAGTATCTTATTGTTCATAATTTAAAATATATTTACATTATCTCTGCAGTTGGTTTGATTGGGCACATTTTGTTCCAGAAGCCATTCCGCTGTTTCTTCGTCTCCATGTAGCACGGCATGCATTAGAGCATTGCGCCCATTCTTATGAAATAAGATATTTAAAAATAATAAATCGCAATAATATTGATTATATCTTAAAGCTGAAATGTTATGCACATATATTCTATAACAATCATATTAATAAAATCTTAATGATGAAATGTTATGCACATATGTATATGGACAAAATTCGCGACCAGCAGATTGCTTCCACGTACATACGCACCTTTTCCTTACACCTTTTTGACAAACAAGACTGTCCCAGGGCAATGTACCACAATTTCCATCCACGTTTTTGATATGATTATTATATTTTTCTTATACATGTATATGATTATTATGGGCATAGGGTCATATTAAAAATTCTTAATATTCACTTTATATTCATGTTTCCCGATATCTCTTTCCATCAGAACATTAACTGATTGGATTTTGTTACAGATATCTTTACATTCGCCATTAGATATAGAATTCACACTTTTCTTCAAACTTTGGATTTGTTTGTACTACCTTATCCTTGTACTTCAATAGCATGGTAGATGTAAAGGATTGGCTCTCGTAGGATTCAACGATATACTGTATTTCATCCACGCTCTCCTCGTTCTCAATTGCGGCGTGAATTGAGCAGGCTACTTTCTAAAATCAGATGATGATGATTAATTTTTTACTCATAATTAAGATAATGTTAAGATAGAATAGATTCTATTTGTTCTAAGTTGAACATGGATTCTTGGTAAATGTTTTATGGTTTATGTAGGAGTCTTTTGAACACGAATCGTATTTAGTTGAAATAATCAAATGGACAAAATTATAAGAAAGGAAACATACCTGAAAATCTGGAAATTCTTCCACAAATTTGGTGACGATATTGTTTGTATTTCCGGAGGCAAATATCCATGTATCCCGATACTAGAAAAAATCAAGTTATTGAATAAATAGCCGAAATAAATCGACACTCTCAAGATAACGCATCATTATCTTAACTAGGAAGAAAAGTAGTCAACATACATGTATATGGTTACAACACAGCCGAATGCCAATATCCAAGAAACATCCTGACCTAAACATGGTTGTAAAAATATTTGAATTTCGTAAACCCACCTGGTACTCAATGATGATACTATCGTATCCATCCACAGCCAACTGTTCGAGATTCTTCATATCGGTACTTCTTACGAATTGAATGAGATGATGGTCTATTGCTTCTATGACGTCATGACGACGCTCAAAAATGGCGATATCGCGCGCTGTACTTCCGTTCTACCAAACACAAATGATTTTCATATATAGCAAGTCAATGTGTTTAGCGATGTGTCATAATCAAAATTGGTACCACTATCCATGTTACCTAAAAAATGAATAATCATCCTATTTCGGAAAGAGGGAAGAGATCTAGGGGGAAAGGGGAAAACCCCAATCAATACATTTAATAAAACAAATAACAATTAATTATCGTACTTTATATGCGAAGTATAACCTTTTTTACAAGAGCAAAATAAACTTCGAAATCGCATTTTCTGGTAAACGATTTTCTTTTAATGAGTTTAAGTATATTTTCTGGTAAATGATTTTATTTTATGAGTTTAAGATATAAAAATGGGTTATTTTAATAAGTAGTGTATAAAAATCATACAGTTAAATTTGCGTGACATACCGCATCGCGCATGGATATATCGATGCCCATATCGAGCAATTTCTCCACAATCTCCACACTAACGTGGCCGTTCCGCCGATCGATGACGTAATTCAAAGCGGAGCGCCCTCTCTTAAAAAAAAACAACATTTTTTACAACTTAATGACAACGACACATTTAGATTTCAAGGATAGGAAGATAAAACTTTGCATCTCCGTGAGTCAGTGTAAAAGACCTCACTTCGAAATGTCTGGCAACGCACCCCTGGCCGTCCTCGAATCCGGGAGATTTAAAGGCGAGCGCTCAATCACTAAGCGTTCCCCAAACATATTTTGACAATATCATTTCATCCCGTAATACATGAGCCCTAATCATACGCAAGAGCTTGGATACAGCAGAAACAGGTTGACTTATTCTTTTAATGGCAAATTGGTTGGCTTTAAAATTGAATGGTAATATAAACTTTACGAAAAAAGCTATAAAATGAAAACATACCTCGTCTTTGAGCGTCAGATCAATGTTACAAGACAGCACCTTATCAACAATCCGTTTATCGAGCGCCCCATCGAATTGTAACGCTTCGAAATATAACGGGCCCTGAAATAAAATTGGAATTTCTATCATTGGTTGTACGGTATGGTATAATATCTTATTGGAACATTAAGTTGTATTGCATAAGTGTTGTACAACTGCTGTTACATTTAAAGCAAAGTTAAATCTGATTCGGCTGAGATTAATTAGGGAGCGTTCCCTGATTGCTCTTATTTTTTATACAAACAAATATTGGCACACAATACGCTCAAATAGTTTATATTATATAAGGGTCGTTTGATAACTTTTGGATATACGCCGGTGATAAATGCGGACTTTCTTCTTATACTATAATGTTACCTAAGCAAACGCTAAAGGTCTATGTGAAATCGACGGAAATCAATAGGCCATATTCGACCGAAATCAGAGCGAGGCTACCTAAATCGATTCTTCTCAGTACAAATTGGTAAAGGTCAAGTTATAAACTATCAAAGCAAGCCGGACACACAGCCGGAAGTGACCCTTAATTGGCCTCCAAAATAGGTTAAGGTCAGTTGCATTTCCTATGAACTCAAATTAGAGGGAAAGGTTAATTTTTACCCCTGGATTAGTACACATTTAAAATACTTATCCCAGTGGCAACCAATTAAAAACGAAAACGAGCCCACTCACTCGGAAGTACTCCTTGACCTCCACAAATAGGTTAAGGTCAGCGCCTGCATCACATATCATTTCGACCATTTTGAAATTGTTTTGACGTATGGCATGTTGAAGCATGTGGTGAGGTCGCGAGTTCTTCAGCTAAATGTGTTTTAATATATGGAATAATGTTATTGATATAACAATAAGTAAGTTGAGTATATGTTTTCTTGAAAGTCATAGTATTGAGTCATTCGACACATTTATCTGGAGATAACCTCATCTTTGGCCCAATTACTACAGTTAAACCGCTATATAAGTTGTCATCGTGTTTACGTTTTTGCATGCACAAGATAAAATCCATGCGTGGACAATTTCTTATATTTGCGTGCAGAACTTTGTTCATGTTTGCGTATTTTGCATGTTTGGGTACGAGCTCGGATTATAATTCCTATGTCTGTTGGCTATCCTTCAGGTTGGGTTGCTTTAAGTGTATATTGTAGTTGAAAAATTTATGTTTTTTTCTTTTAATCAATGTAAGATAAATATAATCTATCACTTTTTAAAGGCATTTGGTTTTGTCATAGAAATTTTGTAAATGTTCGTGTAGCGTTGATAAAATACAATTCCCATAGTGCATTAACATTTTGATGAAGATCTGAGACAAATAATTATGAAAAAAAGAAAACTAAGAACTTATTATCAAAGATATAGATCTGAATGACCAACCAGTTGCAAATAGTTGACGTCACACACAGATGGACCACGTGATATTGCGTACTCCAACCGATCGTATTGGCGCGAAAGCACCGCATAGACCGCCATCTATAATGAACGAGATGACAAAAAACATCAATACAAACAGTTACTGTATACTGACAATTTTCAAAAATTACAAAGAATCATGGTATAGATTGTCTTTTGGAGAATAAAAAAGGACTCTCTGTTTAACAAAACCCCATGTAAGAACAATGTTAGAACAAAGATGCTCCTGCAATATGATAAAAAAAAGGTGTCTTTTTGACAGTTGTTATAAGTGGAAACTCTTTGAAGGTGAGTTTTCTTCGAATGATATCGTTAGATCATAGAAGGTGTCGAAATTTCAGAAAATTCTAGGGCTACTTACAATGGAAAACCGATGTTGGTCGATGATGGAAACTATGTCATGAAAAGTCAAACTTGCAGCGAAATGCCTCATATCTTTTCCATCCTAGAAAAAATATGAAAATGATATTTTAAAAAAAATACTGAGTGAACGACCGTATGTTGACATTGACTGAAAAAATCAGCCAATGTTGTCATACGCGGTTTACACAGATTGACGGTAACAAATACATATTGTTTCGTTCTGTTTTTTTTTCATGGAACTTACAATCCTTAAATATGTATGTGGAAAAATTGAAAAAAAAAAGCTGTTAAAATGATATCATTAAAAAAATAAGATGTCGTTTTATGCATATGCATATTTAATAGAACGAGCCTGCAATATTTTAACTGTATTCTACCTCCTGAAAAAAAAAGATTATGTATTGAATCACAGAAAATTCTTGAACTATATTTATTTGCATCGTGCCTCTTGAATAGAAAAATACTCACAACAATAAGATGACATGCCGACCAACATTGAAGTAAGTATTTGATCTTCTCAATATCCCGATTCAAAACTGCTTGTCTCAATCCAGGCTACAAAAAAATTATATATTATAAAAAAAAACTCATTGCAAAATAATAGATTTTACTAAACTCACCAAATCACGATTCTTTTAAGTTGCTTAATAATCAAAAGCGTAAATTGTAGTACATTTCATCAAAAAGTTGATTTATTCAATACATTTGAAGTTCTTTAAATGAAAGAAATCTCATCCAAGGAAATATGGTAAAGGTATTATTTCTCATTCGTTGCAACTGTACTATTGGTTCTGTATTATTTTTTAAGTTGTCGATAAAATAGTTGTATTTTGTCACAAAAACTCCACTTAACTACAAAATAATAGTGATAAATAAACATACTTCATATTTATTATAAAGATCTATCCACTTTGTTTGGTTCTTGGCTAATTGTAGAGCGGTTCTTCCGGAGAAATCTTTTAGATCCGGATTAATTCCTGCTGCCATCAGATCGGGAACATGACACGGTTCTTTTTGAAGGGCAGTGATGTGTAACACAGTGTGTCCGTACTGTAAATAATAGATAAATTGCTGCAATTAATGTAGTTTATATTTAATGTAAATACATTATATATATACAGTTAAAACCACTTCCAATTTGATTATCGTAAGCAAAATTATTCGTATTCGTTTATTCGTTTATTCGTATTCGTTTATTCGTTTATTCGTTTCTCGTTTATTCGTATGCTTTCGTTTATTCGTAAGCATTCGTTTATTCGTAAGCTATCGTAAGCTATCGTAAGCAATCGTTTATTCGTAAGCTATCGTAAGCTATCGTAAGCTATCGTTTATTCGTAAGCTATCGTAAGCTAGCGTAAGCTATCGTTTATTCGTATGCATTCGCTTATTTGTTTATCTACTGCTTATTCATGATTAAGATATTCATAATCTAGCACATGATTCTGTAGTATTA
>LQRL01124295.1:4722-15950 GCA_001703475.1 Hydroides elegans
CCAAAAGAATAGGGGTCGGGTATTTCCAAAATACGGGGCTGGGATTTGTTCGAAATCCTTTTCACCCTACTAATGTTTTTGAACGAAAATTTGATACATATAAATATGGTATATAGCTTAAAAATAATTATCCTATTATATACTTATCAATTCAACTTAAGCTGTATATTTAACACTAAACATTCATTGTATTTTTTTTTTCAAAACTTGCTAGGTGCCTTCCTGATCCCGTACTGCCTGATGTTGTTCTTCGTGGGCCTGCCGCTCTTCTTCATGGAGTGCTCCTTCGGCCAGTTCAGCTCACTGGGGCCTATCAGCGCTTATGCTTACTCGCCAGCATTCAAGGGTAAGTCCGTATTCCTGTTGATCAATAGATATAGGAGGAGGGGTATGCAGATACAAGGTAAGAACTCCTTAATAGGGATAGTTAATACAGCCTTTGGCCCGTCAGTGCCTTTGAACATTCGCGCCCGAGTTCGAGAGTCGGTTGCTCTGTCGCATTCATCAACGGGGGCTATGTATATAAAGATCAGGCTCGAAATCAAAAAAATATTATACCGGGGGTCCAAGCATATCAATTTCGCCTGGGTTCAAATAGTCAATCGCTTATATATAGTAGAATTCTACCATTCTTCAATGAATATGGAGGGTTTGTAGATTAGTGAACATAACCTCTTATACTACAGTCAGCGACCAGCAAATAAAAGAGGGATCGTAAATATGGCGCTCATCAAATAGAATCAAAGAGAAAATTAGTGTATTGAAATATGTACAACAGCATGTATAATCCAAAAACAAATCAAAACTATATAATTTGATTACAGAGTAAAATTCAAACAAAGTCAATATATATATATATATCACAATTTGTATAACAATGGATAGTCCACTACTACTAAAAAGTCTTACGTTATCATACATCACATTTTGCTTGCCAAATACAAAACAGTATTGAAGTGATTTCTTGATAAAGTGAGGAATGATTAATTTAGCAAGGTGAATAAAGTGGTCATTTATGTTGATTATCTAAGATATGCGCATACTTGTATCTGAAGATACTAAAACGACAGGTCAAATTTTCATCACAGTTCAAAAGATGTAATATGTTTGAATACATACAATTGTATGCTTAGAATCCACAGGTTCTTAGTAGTCTATATTGTTTCACACAATCGGGCGAAATCTTTTTTCGAATTTTATTTAAAGATATATAGTTACGCACGGTAAATGAAAATATGAGTTAACTATGTTTGTTATTAGAAGTATATCGATTTCCATTTTTTTCATAAAATGTGATCCTCTCCTGATTCTTTCTGGCTTTAAATGAATACACAGAGCTCGTCTATCTACATGTACAATATTTGGAACGGCTTAATGTGAAAAAAATTACTCTAGGAAAATTTATAAGTTAATTCACTGTTTCAGATGGTTTAATGCCGAATCGAAAAGTATTAAAAATCGAGTTGCCCTCCTGCTGCCTTTACCCGTTATAACTTATATACGTACAAAAATAGTTTATTTGCATTATAGGCGTCGGTATAGCAGGTATCATTGTGGCAGCAGAAATCGCCCATGTGCCATAACTTGATCATGACCTAATGTCCCTTCCCATAAACATACTTGTTGCATGTCCTAATGTCCCTTCCCATAAACATACATATTTACCTACCTTTATCTACATACCCAAATCTATCAGAATGCTTTCTTCTTTATAGGCGTCGGTATAGCAGGTATTATAGTAGCTGCATACATCGCCCTTTACTACAACGTCATCGTGGCCTGGTGTCTGTTCTATTTTTTCGCCAGTATGAACAGCCAGTTGCCGTGGGAGACATGCGACAATTGGTGGAATTCACCAGACTGCATAGAACCAGGTACGGGTCTTTGAATAGTTGATGGGAAAAGAATGAATTTATAACAAGCAACCATCATTAACGATTGTTATGATGGTAGCTCGAATTAATTCCAATGAAATGGAGGATGTCATGAGTAAACAAAAAGTAATGATTGATGATATTATTATGTGATTTCATTCATCGTTATGTGATGGATACTATTTGATTATGTCACCCGTCATGGGGTTTGGACACCACAGCCTCCAGCACATGGGCCCCTTTTGTGAAAGACACTTCGGTCCCTCGAAAAAAGAGAGGATCGACAGATCCAATGAGGTCGAAGTCGTAGGGGCCTTAGTTTCCAAGAATCCCCGTTATTGCAGTTAAATTAAGCTATATACACACTTGATAAAATCAAATCAATGATTTGGTTTTCAGGCACAGTTGTCAACGGCACATCTAACGCCACCCTTAAGACATCTGCGGAGGAGTACTACTAGTAAGACATATCAATAAGTTTTTATAATAATGTTCGAACCTGACTAATTAAGATGGTGTATTGTTTTGAATATAGTTTAGAATTCTGGTTTGTTAAATGATGTTTTAATGTGAAGTTAAATTTATGGTTCCTAATTTCGAAGCCAACACCACTATTCCAACATTCGTAGCAATCACCACCATTTAATCATAAGGTCTTTAAATTTTGGTTGCGTGACCGAGCTTTGGTGGTTATATTTTATTTCATGTATTTGATATGAATTTTTTTAATAGTTAATATTTTATGTTCGTAGCGATTAACTTGCTGATGTTCTATAAGACAAGACAGTAAAATGTCAGTTTCACTATTTTATTTAACTAATTCTCACTCCTCTACTTTACATGCAAATTACAAAATGTAAAGATAAATCAGAACAAACCTTTAAGTACCAATTCGCCGTGCCTATGACCTATAATACACCCCTTAACAACGGAACCCTACAACAAAAACCCACCACCCAGCTAGCTTACACGAAAGACTCGGTTAATTAATCAACCTGCCTAAAAGACAGTCATAACACGAGTACAATATCGAATCTACTGTCAAAACATGAGTTTCATGACAAAACAGAGAAATCTGGGCTTACCAGAAGGTTTAGTTGGTAGAGAATCCTTGTTAAACAAGTGTTTTCAAGCTGAACTAGTCTATTACTAGTGTGTGGACAAGAGTCCCCGAAATCCAATTTTCATCCCTTTTTATACCCGCAAAGTTGCACAACATTTCAAAATATTTCGCAATACCTGCTACTATTGCTCCAAAACAGAGCTACTGCGCATGTGCACAGCATTCGTCATATGCTATTTTTAGCCCCTACCCACATTACTCACTAACTATTTTTATCACCAGCCTTTAAAAAAAGGCAACGTAGAAGTGTATTTTTAACCATACCATCTCAAACGTCTTATTTATTCCAGCGACTTGATTCTATGTGTAAATGTATTCTTTTGTCCTTCTATTCCAGTGACTACGTCCTGCGCATAACCGACGGCATTGAAGAAATGGGCGCCCTGAGATGGCAACTGGTTCTGTGTCTTTTGATCGCCTGGGTCATCATCTTCCTTGTGCTGCTCAAGGGTATCGAATCGCTCGGAAAGGTAAGTTTAAAAATCTGTAAAAAAATAATATTATAACATATGAATTTAAATGACATTCATAAGATATAGTAAAAACCAACAAAAAACCCCGTTAAGTAAAACTCAAAAAGCTCGATAGCGCAAAGCCACATTTTGTAAGTAAAACCGAAGCTCTTTATAATTTTGGTTATGCAAAATGTGCGCTTTTTAAGCATAAATAAGCGGGCCACTTTGCATATGAATTTTTATCAAATAAACAAGTAAACAAACTTTTTTCTAATAAGCTATATTCATTGTTCCAGGCCTCCTATTTCGTCTCGCTGTTCCCCTACGTGCTCCTCACCATCATGTTGATCCAGGGATGCACGCTCCCAGGGGCCGCGTTGGGCATCGAATACTATCTCACGGTAAGAACGAGAAAATACATAAGCCAAGATACTATTTCGATATGTTTTTTAGTTTAACATTTTGCATTCGTTGGGCATCGAATACTATCTCACGGTAAGAACAAGGGTTTGCATAAGCCAAGATACTATTTCGATATTACCTTTAGATTACACATGATTCATTTCACGTTCCGTTATTAACAATGAGCAGGAAAACATATATCGAAATGGGCATCGAATACTACCTCACGGTAAGAACGAGAAAATAGAAAAGCTAAGATACCATTTCCATATGGCCTTTTAATTAAAATGTTATAATTCATTTTCCGCTCCCTTATGAACAATACTGGGGCCGCATTGGGCATCGAATACTATCTCACGGTAAGAACGACGAGAAAATACATAAATAAGCTAAGATACAATTTTGACATGGCCTTTTAAATTAAAATTTTATAATTCATTTTGCACCCTTATGCACAATACTGGGGCCGCATTGGGCATCGAATACTATCTCACGGTAAGAACGACGAGAAAATACATAAATAAGCTAAGATACAATTTTGACATGGCCTTTTAAATTAAAATTTTATAATTCATTTTGCACCTTTTGCACAATACTGGGGCCGCGTTGGGCATCGAATACTATCTCACGGTAAGAACGACGAGAAAATGCATTTAAAAAATAAGCAAAATACAATTTTGACATGGCCTTTTCAATTAAAATGTTATAAATCATTTTGTGCTCCCTTATGAACAATACTGGGGCTGCATTGGGCATCGAATACTATCTCACGGTAGATATATTACTACCCGTTCAAACTTGAGCTCAACATTTTTGTTCGCGATTAGTGATTAGTTGTTTTTTTTTTAAACGAAAGACACAGTGCTGATAATATGCATCGATTGATTCAGTCGTTATTCTCAAAATATCTTAGACTAACTTAGCATTTTGTTAGTGCGATGCATTAAATGTTCAATTATCCTAATATAGAGCTGCAAAAGTTACAAAAAAAGTGTCTTTATTCATTTTAAACGTTTTACACTTGATCCATTTAAAGCAAACAAACAAACATGCAATTCAAGTAACGCTCAAATACCTCAAAAGAACCGTAATTCTCAAAAATCGAGAATTGATTTACATATATTATATACTTATGTTTCTAATATCATACGTTAATTTTTAAGCCTCAATGGGAAAAGTTGCTTGAAGCCAAAGTCTGGGCTGACGCAGCGACACAGATCTTCTACTCGTTGGGTATTTCAATGGGAGGTCTCATTGCCATGGCGTCTTTCAACAAGTTCGACAACAATATCATGAGGTATTCATACTCGCTTTTCTGTTAAAACTGCGATAAACGTTTATCGTTTATGCGGTTTTCGTTCATGCGTTGATCGTATACCCACTCGGCAAGACGTCCACGGACGTTGAGCGGACGACCTACTTTGGGCCCGTATGAAAGTTTTCCGGACGTCCTTATTCGTCCCGGACGTAGAAAAGACGTTGCAGCGACGTCGCGTCCGAATCGGACGTAAGAAATACGTTCTAGAGACGCCAGGACGTAAAAGGACGTCCGGAAAACTTTCATACGGGCCAATAGTAGGTCGTCCTCTCAACGTCACGTCCGAATGCGACGTACTATGGACGACCCTTGCCGAGTGGGTATCGTCTAAAGTCTAAGTGTTTATCGGTTTGCCATTAGATACGTGTGGCACTGTGCATCCACATATCTATTTAAGTGGCGAGTCCTTTAATAATTTCCAAATCTAAGCTAAGACTGCAAAAAATGATATTTTCAAAGTCGAGTTTCCGTCTACCTGAACGGCAATCACCCAAACTGATCAAGATACGCAAACCAAAATTACATATGTACTCAAAAAAATCTTATACATGTATGAAGGCATCTTGGATGACTTACATCATGGCTTATGTTTCATCTCTAGAGAGACGCGCTGATCATTCTCTTTGTGATCTGCGTTAGTGTTTTTCAATATGTTGGACCAAAAGTATCGCTAAACTCTCATTTCCTCACTACTATGTACATATTTAAATTTAGCTTTTAATACTAATTTGTGACTAAATTGAATAACTCCTTCAATTTAGGGACGCGCTGATCATCCCGTTCGTAAACTGTGGCACAAGTATCTACGCTGGATTCGTCATCTTCTCTGTGCTCGGGTACATGGCCGAATTGAAGGGCGTCCCAGTGAGCGAGGTCGCAGCTGAGGGTAAGGAAAACTTGTCAACTACAACAATTATAAACAATATATGTGGGAATATCATTTAAAGATTCAATAATGGTTGTTGTTTATGGCATGACATGTCAAATATTCAGGTGTTATCAAAATATGGGAATATTTTATGAAAATTCAATAATATTGATTGTTTATTGCATGAGTGTTGCAAACTGATGCACAAGGCCCTTAGACGAGTGCATCTGGTTTGATAGTACTTTATGACAACGGTATCGGGTGCAATACACATTTTATTTGCACGCTGGCGCTTCTCGTGTATTTCTTGAATTGATGCGCTCTGACCATGTTTGAATAAAATCATTAATGTATAACAATCATGAAAAAATCTGTTTGGTGTGATTTGCCCTTTTATCCTTTCCGTTAACATTTCATGCATTTTCTAAACTGCTTTATCTTTTTTGTATCGCAATATAGAAATAATTATCTATAAAACATTAACTCATCGCCAATTTGTTTTACAGGTCCAGGTCTGGTATTCGTGGTGTACCCTGAGGGTCTGTCAACCATGCCTGCTGCTCCTGTTTGGGCTGTTCTCTTTTTCTTCATGATGACCACACTCGGATTCAGCTCACAAGTAAGCAAACAAAACCATGTTTTACATGTATATCGTTAGGTAGATAACCAAGGTAGCGTTTTACGCATAAAACACCAGCTGAATACAACTGTATAGCTAAATTAACGCGTTTTCGGCATTAAAAGAAACAAAAACTTTCGAGCTTTCGTCTTTTTTTCTTAGACAATATAACCAAACAAGCTAATCATTATCAAACAGTACAGCTATGACTTGATATGGATGAGCCAAAAAGAAGTTAGATTTAACGTGACAGCATGTATATAAAAATATGGTTTTATCTAGTTTTCGACAGCAGAGGGCGTCATAGCCGCTTTCATCGACGAATTTCCCGCATTGGGCAAGGGTATGCGCCCCACTTTGTGCCGAATATTCCTCTGCGGCTCATTCTTCCTCCTTGGATTACCCATGGTGACTGAAGGCGGTTTTTATCTGTTTAACATCATGGATGTCTATAGTGCGGGATATACGCTGCTCATTGTGGCGTTCATGGAGATCGTGGCGCTCATTTATGTTTACGGTAAGAATGCGCATTCAAGTTAATAATTTTTATCTATCCGGAAAATCGTCTCTAAGAAGACACAGTGGACAATTCATAAAACATACATTCAGTGATAATACGTACAGTTTAGTTATTTGTAAAATCACACTTATCTAACTTAACTAAACTATAGATAGACCCTATATATCGCATGGCTGGTGTGTTTTGTATAGTGAAGAACAGTGGTGATATAACTAATAACACACTGACATCACTGTCTGCAGTGTGTTTTTTTTCATATCGGCTCGACAGTGTTAGTTCTCCTATATATAACATACCATTTTGTGAAAATTACTTCAGTGATTACATACAGTATTCGGTCATTTGTCGTGCTATTGCTATGGTCATTTTACGAATTAACAATTGCATTTCTAGGATATAAGAACTACGCCGAGGATATTGCAATGATGTTGGGTCACAAACCCGGTTTGTTCTGGGAAATGACGTGGCGTTTTGTTTCACCAGGAGCCATTTTGGTATGTTTGATTATTTTGATTATATATGAGTAAGGGCTAGACCACACAGGAAAGTTTGATCGAGGTGGTCCTAACTTAGGGGCTGACCACATTGGAAACTTTTTCTTGCTTTTATTTCCTAACAAACCTGTCTCCCAATGTATTCCTTATGGGAAACCAAAAACAGCGAGCTGTTAGTTAGCTTTTACCCGCTTTTTCGGTTTCCCATTAAGAATACATTGGAAGACAGGTTTGTTATGAAATAAAAGCAAGAAAAAGCTTATAATGTGGCCAGGCCCTTATACCTTTTATTCAATGTATAGAAGGGCGCTGTTCTTTGAAATATACCAGTTTGAACAAAATGCATGCACTAAAACTATGGAAAATAATTGAAGCGCCCCTCTAAATCGAATCTAGAAATATTGATTCTGTGACAGTATGCAACCGCGGTCTTCTAACCATATGTCTTTTTATGTTACAGGTTGTCTTCGTTTCCAAATGTGTCCAACAAACGCCACTTACATTTGAGGATTACGTCTACCCTCAATGGGCAAACGGAATCGGATGGTGTATCGTTGCGTTCCCGTGTGTTGTTATCATCGCAGTGTTTTGCTTTACGTACTGTACCGGCGGAGGATATTCTGTGAGTTTATAAATACATCTTGAAAATATAAACGTGTTATCTTATAAATAACATTGATATGCATAATGCTATTCTTAAGCAATGCTCACGGGAACAGAAAGGAGGAGCTAATAAATGCAAGAAAGTTCAAAGTCAAGTTTAACAAAATATTTCAATTCATCCCTTCCATTTATGCGAAAATCGCGATTTTAAGGCTATGAAAACTTTTTCTTTGCGTGAACGCAGCTCTACGTATTATACACGAATATGATTATGGTTAGTGTATTAATCATTGCCAATTAATACATGTGCATTGTCTTGTCAGGTTCTGAAAAGCGTCACTTCACAGACACAGCGCTGGGGCCCCGCCAGAGCCAAGGACCGCACCGGACGCTACGCTTTACCCAAGGACGAAACCCTTTACGAAGAACCGGAACTACCCCATTACTGGCACGCGGTCAAGATGTGGAACGGCGTCGCGGGAGACAGTGGGCCGCCTTCCTATGGCAACGGATCGGCGAATGGATCCAGCACTAACGGGGGAGGAAATATGGTGAAATCAGTCAGCGAAACGATACCAATGTCGACGAAATATGAGCCCACAGTGAAAGATGAAGTCAATACGTACACGTATAATGTAGCAATGCCGCTAGCAGATGAAGTCAAGGAGGATATGGCTCGAGGATCAAAACGCGCTAGTACAGTGTCGGCGAAATCGGATCAATCGAAGAGTTCCAAATCGGATTCCACGACGGTCGCCGAGGTGTATGCAAATCCGCAGAAGAAGAAAGCGGTAGCGGGAAATGTGAACGCGGCTTTTGAACATGAGGATGAGTCACCGGGAAGTTCGCCCGATAGTTCGCCAGTGGCGAGGCCCAAGTCGACACAGGAATTGAAGACTGAATTGTAAAAGCAAATAAATGAACAATTATATAAACGATATATGCGCAATATAAGTCTAATTCGTTGGTCCGCTAAGAAAATGAAAAAGGATGTACATAAAATGATATCTCGTCCAATTGTTCGAAAATAAATTGTCACATTGAAGAGATATAAAGAATCAGAATGATTATTATCAAAATAACGTACATAAAGAAATAAAAAGAATGTTTCATTTTGGAATGGGAACTGTTTCTATAGTATAATTCTGTTAAAAGATAAAAAAAACTTCGTATTTTTTTCAAGTAAGTAATTAAGTTGGCCATGACCAAAAAATGAAAATAAAGATATTTTTGAAACGGACATAAAAAATATAAATAAGCCTATTAGTCAAAGACTTGAGTTTTGTTGCTTTGCATATTTTCATGTTTGAGTTGCTATAACAAGCGTTACTTGCAATATTTCGCAAATAAATATATACACACATTATTATATTTCCGAATCATTTATTTTGTTGAGCTATACTAGCTTGCACGTATCTTGTAACATTGAGAGAGTTAAAAGTATAGTAGTGGTTGCAAAAATAAGATTGTAAGCTGACTTATCGAAAACCAGCTAAAATAGAAAAAAAAGATATGTATGCAATAAGAATTCATTATTTACTTACCAATGAACACACTTAGAGATCAATACAACTATTTAATCGTTGGCATATGAGCCAGGTTTCATATAAAAAAAAAACATTCTAAATCACATGCAGTCCAAATGATAGTATATGAGCAAACTGAAAAAGTAATAATTATAATGCAAATGTTTAAAATCAATCAATAAAATGTCTATTCAATGTTTATTTCTGATCATGACTAAGTTCACACAGACAAATGTTATTTACGAGTAAGTGGAGCGGAACGGCAAGTGCATATCTCATCTCCATACTCTAGATGTTCATCTCCATACTCCAAATATGCCAACTCACAATGCATCGATCACTGCGAGGCCATCTGATTGCTTCCGGTGGAACCCGTCTGTAGTGAATACGATAAACTCAGTTCAAAGACATTGTTTTCCGCAATACCTTTTTGATAATTCCATGATACTATTTTTGATGAGCTCCGATTGGTACTTTCTATGGCGAATAAGAGAAACGCAGTTCAAAGGCATGTTGTTTTGATATTTTGAGAAATAAATTTGACTAGTTTCATGATATGTTATAATATCACTCATTTAGGTATCCTCTCAAGTTTTGATCTAAGAAATTTGCGAAAATTAAAGAAATTTTCCAACTTTTACAAAATGATGCCAAATGATGGCTATTTAGTTGCAACATACCTCTATTTTTGACTCTTAGATTAATTTAAGATCCAAAGCAAAACTAATTATTTTTCGATGAGGTGTTGCACTTCAATTATTCTTTAGGATAAACGTGCGCCCTTTTATGAACAAGAGCAATTAACCAGCATTGCCGATCACAAAGCAGGAGTACCCAGCCAGTTATTCTGTGAAATATATATTCTGCTGAGAAATATTTCATGCTGGCATTTTCACAGGAAGGAACAAATATGTTTGTTTTTCATTTTTATTTCATTTTACATTTTCATCGAAATATGCCCATATAATAAACAGTTTACATGAAATAAACTCTGTTTTAAGTGATTTAAATATATAGTTTCTTATTTGTATAGCGCCTATAACTAAGCGCACATAGTGATAAGGACAAATTAATCATGGGAATATTAATTTTAGTGAACTTTAAGAATGAAATAATGAAGAGTGTCGTTTCTCGCTAGCAACGTTCAGTTCTGGTAAAAAATATTCAACTTTCCTTGCTGGTAAACAAAGAATAAAGTTTTCCCTTTAGGAAATGCTATTTAACCCTTTTCAGATGTATATTTATCCGTTTCGCACCAAAATGAGTCATTTTAAACATATTCCTAAAACTTTCGTTGGGTACTCCTGCCAAAGGCGCATATATCATATGAGTAGGGTGGATAAGAGAGAATCAAAACAATGATATGTAAGAGAGATTCAGCACAAAAATAAGATGGAGAGAACCAGCACATTGTTACCATGGCGAT
>LQRL01124319.1:10008-21483 GCA_001703475.1 Hydroides elegans
AGACCCTTAAACCACCATATTAGAATTAACGCACCCCCTATTATTAGCAAGCCGGAACATAGTCATTTCGACATCATGCTTTGGAGCCGTTTCATGAATCTCGAGGAATCAATTACGAGTTACTATTACTCTTAATTCCAGTTTAAAAACATAACCTAGGAAATGGTTGAGTATACTTACCTGTGTATGAGTTTCCTTGCGGTTGAAGCCGTATCCCCGTGTGCAGCCCAGTGTAGTACCGTCCATCGGTTGAGGTCCTTTCGCATCACATCGGCCTTAAACCTGCGTGACGGAAAAAAAAAACATTTAAAATAGTATATATGATCATTCACGTGCATGTTTTTTATTTATTACTGAAGATCAAGTATGATTTGAAATGAATCCATTTGCTCAAACTATCATAATGAACTAAATTGGCGAGCTCATAACACTTAAGGTAACTGAGCATTTTAACAGATCGCAGTTTGTTGATATCCACGTTAAATTAAATAACTATATATGATCTAAATACATTTATTCTTCTGCGGTTTTTTTCTATAACCAACCTGTCAATCAGCAACATGATATCCTCCCACTTGACATTGGGCATGCTCACAGCCCTCAGCAGAACCGAGCATTTGAACGGCCCACATCCTTCGTTGATTCCCTCGATGATCTGAGACGAATGCGAATGCTTGCGGAGCCATTTGCTGAATTCCTCAACGCGACCCGCTTCTAAAAGAGTGTACAGCTTGAGGCCGGCCTGTACGCGCTCCTTCATTCTGAAAACGGGGATACAGTGGAACCTCGTTAAACCGAACACGGATCAACCAAACTATCGCTCAATCTGGACAAATTGTGCGATCCGAGTCTCTATATTTTCTTTATGAATATTATCGGAAAAATCGAAAATCGGTAGAACCGAATGGTAGTTGCAGGTCCCGAGGTGTTCGGCTTAACGAGGTTTTCGGCTGTATATACAAACGGTATCCGGTCAAAACGTTCCCCGAAATAAAGTTACCGGATATAAACTCACAATTTCGGCAACATAGAATATACTATTATTGGATACGATTAACGTTCATTTCAGACATTTTAACTCCTAATTTGTATGTACAAAAGCCACTGTAAACCATAGTTTTGTTATCGTCTCTTTTTATTCTGGTGATCTCTTTTTTTCTGAAAAAGGTAAAATCCTTTATACATTTATTCTGAAATAAAAATGCCAAAGAAATTATGTGAAATATTCTTCATGGTTATTCTGTTCGGATGTTTTGCAAGCAAGGAAAATCGTGTGAAAAAGAACAACATTCATCCCCCAATAAACTGTTGAGTGCCATCGTATGTATTGTATACGAATTCAAACAAACGTTTTTAAGTTATAGTTTTTTTCCCATGGAATCTATATTTTATATGTTGCCAAAATCGTGACTTGATGTCCGGGGACGTGCGTTATGTCCTAGGAATATTTTACAGAGATTCATTGAAATATATTATAACATATAAAAGATGTATGTGTATAAAACTCTTCCATATCTTAAGTGCCCATATAGCTAAAGCGATATAATTGACTCAATCATTGTCTGAATAATATCCTTATGGGACAGGAATGAAGAGACACATCGCGTCAATCATCGGTGATTTAAAGATCTTACACACGCAACTAAACGTTCCCTCTACGCATCTGCCTAAGGAAAGATAGTAGTCTGAATAAGGAATTTATAGAAGGATAAACGGCTTGTAATTTATTAAATTTGGCTTACCCTTAATGATATACTCTATCCCAGGTTGATTTAATTGTAACAATAATTTTGGATTTCTATTAACTATATGATTTATTGACTTAATCAAGGTCAAAATCATACTGTTACCCAGTGCCTTTGAACTCTAACATTAACGGAAATTCAGTCGAGTATGTCCTAAAAGCTGGAAAATGCATCTAAATATATCTGAAGTGATGTTGATATTTACCTTGTCGAAATAAAAATTAAGTCAATTTGGTTGACCAATTTTACTACTGAGAAACTCAAGAATCAGTCGAAAGGAATGACATGGTCTAGTTAATCTGAACTTTTATGAATTCAATGCTCCTTTACTACCGAGGTATGTCCAGAACTTGAGAATGTTCACAAAGGTTCACGATATTAGACAGGTTCACGGTTCTATATACCCAGCTAACACAAAACCTAATCATGAGCTCATGTTGGCCTAGAATTAACTAATGCGAGGTCAACATGTCATGAAGTCATGATGGAGTTTTATGCTCGTAGGCAAACCATACTGCTATATACTCACCATGTTTACGAGGTTCACCATTTTCATTCATGTCAAGGACAAGATATTGTTCACTGGCGTTAGCTAGGTTCGCTAGGTTCACCAGTGAACCTGCTCAAATATATTGTTCGTTACGTTCGCTACGTTCACCAATGAACCGAGTCGTGGCCCCGTTCACTACGTTCGCTAGGTTCACCAAAGCATGAAGCGAAAGAATGACATACATAATTATTGCGTCATAATACGTTTCCTAGCTAAATGCCATGTTTTATTTACGTCACAGCGTTTAGCATTCATGACGCAATAAATAATTTGAATATTTACAGTGATTTTCGGGTGTTTTCTATAGAAAATGCTATTACTCATCAATATTAGACAAGTTAAGATTCATTTTGAAAATAAATAAATTATAAATAACGTGAAGAAAGAGATAAACTAGTAATAAAAGGATATAAATTAAAGCAAATATTAACAAGGTGTGCCGATGGTGTTTTTGCCATTATTTTTTCATACGCATTCAGATTGAATTTTTTAATGGTTGCTCAAGTTTTGTTATTAATATTAAGTTGCGTAGACGAACATATTAAATAAAAGTATACAGTTATTTTATAAAATATATGATATTTTCAATAACTTGATATTTTTCATATATCCAATATTAAATGCACATTCTATTGTACATGGTATATTTACAAAAAGGTTTGTATCGGTTAAGTGTATCGCATAAAACCCGTAATCAAATGTTTATGTTAACATGATGAAAAATGGACAAGAAAAGGCTTTGGAATTGAATGTTGGTGTACATTAGAATAACATTTTAAAAATAAAGACTAAAATAAAGATATGATTATATCATTCTTGTGTGAAAATCAAGACTTGACCTTTAGTAATAAATTGGCGATACAAATACATTTTGTTGAATAAACCGCTATTGTACTTCCATTCACTGGTGAACCTAGCGAACGTAGTAAACGGGCACTGTACTACCATTCACTGGTGAACCTAGCGAACGTAGTATATGGGTATTGTGCTACCAATCACTGGTGATGCACCGAAAATGCGCCACGCTTTTATATATTCTGTAATTGTTTGGTGAACCTAGCGAACCTGGTGAACCCCAGTGAACATATTCGAGTTCTGGACATACATCATTATTTTACAGTTTAACCTATATGGTTCACCATGTTCACGAGGTTCACCATTTTACAGTCTAACATATATGGTTCACCATGTTCACGAGGTTCACGAATTGATATTATAAATAATATTAGGTTAATTAACCGTAAATGAAATACATGTATATTTAATTATAAAATATTTGCTTTATTATTTAAGATTAATTATAATCTTATAGTGAAACATTAACAGATAAATGATACGTAATTGATAAGAAAAACAAATACATGATAAAATGTTTTTCTGATCGCATTTTCTGATAGTTTTTCTGAACGCATCTAAACGTGTATTTTAACGAAATAATATCATTTATATTTATTTGTCTTGTTATGTACGCAAACACTCATTTCGCATCACATATATACTGAATGAAATATATAGAAAAAGGTAAACATCGGGTTGCTATTTTTAAGATAAAGCTTAAGAATTTAATATTTGTATCATTTTTCTCATTTAATTATGTCTAAATCATAATAAAAAAAACAATATCACATTTTGCATGATAAATATATTAAATAAAATTAAACATTATTTACGTTTTTTATGGGTTTTGGAATTTGTATCTTAAGGTCTGAACACATAGGATGCATTAGCATTAGCATTAGCGTTAGCGCATCGTTGCAGCATAACGAAAATGCGTTAACGATGCATTAACGATGCATTAGCGTTTGCATTATGCATTAAGCATTTAGACTCACATAGAAACATGCGTTAATGCAAATAACGTCATTCGAAAATAAACATATCTACATTGTTACGTCACAATTAGGAGCTTTTTCATAAATAATCGAAATAAATTGTGTTGTTTTTGAATTGGGGAATCATAATCGATTAACTGGGTCAAATTCCTACTGAAATCAGTGCATTTTATTAACTCAGATAAACATAAATGATCCAACTTATTGAATTGTTTAGTAGGATGCCTGCTTCTTCGTTAACGCATCCTTAATGCATTTTCAAATGCTTAACGCATCCTTAATGCATTTTAAAATGTTTAAAGCATAAAATGCATTAACGTTGATGCTAATGCTAATGCATCCTATGTGTTCAGACCTTTACGTAACTAATGGCTGACGCTGTGGCGCATAAAATTATGAGATTTAACTAGGTAATTATTTGTTACGTCACAATTACGCATTACTTACTCCACTTATCTTTAACAACGTTTCGTGGACATCGTGAACCTCGTGAACGGACGTGAACATTTTATAGCCCTTGACATGAATGTTACTATCTAGAGAATCCTGATGTGCAAAGTATACAATGAATGATACGCAATTGAAATATTATACACCCTTTCATTTTCGTGGGAAGCAACATTGACTAAGTTTGATAATAAATCGATATAGATGAGCATATTTAAAAATGTAATACTCAAAGAAATATGTACCTTTAGCGCTCAACTCTGTTAATGAATAAAACTTTTAATATGAATTTACATGGATAGCCCCATTCAAAGTGATGTGACGTTCATTTCTTTAAGGATATCCAACAGATATAACATGTATCCATCGTCCATTTTGCCACCTATTCTTTTAATACCTTAATTGTAAGTCCTCGACAATTGTCTACATAGTTTTGATTCAAAATTATCATTTTAAATGATAAAACTTCGAGAAATACATACCTTAATCTTTAATATCCATCCATAAATCGAAAACCCGTTTTACAGCTATAGAGCCATTTCATATGCAGTTCCATATAGTACTATCCTACATGTAATAATATAAATAAACAGGATAATTAATAAACAATCTATAACTCTGCGATTGTCATTGAGAGGAGGGCTTGATAGCAGTGAGGGGCAAAGGAAGGACATCGGAGCATATTTAAACTCTCCATTAATAAAGGATAAGACATTCGAGATTTTGCTCCGTTATTGTTGTTATAAGTTCGCCTTGATGAGTAGTGAACCACTTTATTTTATTGATGATTTGAATTGAGTATAGTAGTTAAAATAAAAGCTAACAATTATATACAGTGGCGCGCAGTTCTAACTTCTCGATTTCTCTAACGTTTAGCATCTAGCGTTTAACGTTTAGCGTTTAGCGTTTAACGTTTAGCGTTTGATGAAAGGACATATAAGAGATTAAGATAAGAACTCATAATGATGTCCTTTATATACCCTTCACAATTAATTGGTGACTCTGGTTTAGCGTTTAGCGTGTAACGTTTAGCGTTTAAGGGTTTAGCGTTTGTGCGTTTTACGTTTAGCGTTAAGCGTTTGCCACGAGAAGTTAGGAATGCGCGCGACTGTAAGTATTTAATAAATTTACATAATATGAAGAAATAATAAGACATATTTGTAGTGAATTTAATCGTTTACAAAGATTCAAAACTTTAATATCAATTTTCGAAAAATATGATAGTGATAATATTTATGCTAAAAATGTAATTTCTTAAAAATTAAAAAAAAAATCTATATATATATATAACTAAGCTTATACATATCGATCAACTAAAGCCTGCCACCCATCCTACCTTTTTATGAATAAGGTTAACCAAACACATGTGTGTTATTATCAGTTTTCACACGAATATATAATGTATTAATGGTCAAGCGCTTTATATTCTGATCCATGTTACAATTTCAACAATAAAGTTCCATGTGTAATTCGCTCAGTCCATACAACTGGTTTAAAAAGTAATCAGTTAGAATTTATTGTAATAACAATTTATGCGTGGCATTCTCTGTTTCTGCACTGATATAAATAACGATTATCAGTTTCAAATAACACCAACAAACATCCATGTGTGGTTCTCTCTGTTTCACAGTTCAATTAACGATTATCAGTTTCAATTTACTGCACTAAAGATCCAAGTGTGGTTCTCTCTGTTTCTCAACCGCTATAGATAAAGGTTATACGTTTCAAATAGCACTAAAGATCCATGTGTGGTTCTCCAATTTACAGAATAAGGATCCACGGGTGGTTCACTCTATAAATCAGTCCATGGAACTTGTGCTCCATTGAAGGATATGTTGACACAGTTTTTGTTGACATTTACTCGGTCGTGAGCATTTTCTCATCATGTGTAAGATTTTGCTATTATGCCCCTAAATGGCTTACGTTTTATACACTTAATTTTGCATGATTTGCAACACCATTTATGGTAATTTTTTTCAGGACGAGTCAATTGTAACGCTATCCACTGATAATTGTATGTATTGAATAGATATTGCTTTTTGTATGTTTATTTGCCCGGGGTTAAGATAATAAACTATTCGCAATGTAAATGATATCAGAATTGATCATGTTATTATATAACAAAGTCTTATTCTGTTACTAGATACAAGATGTATGTCCAATTGACACGATTTTATTACATTGATTAAAAAAGATAAGCTATTAATTCTAATTTACTAAGGTATCAAACGAAAGATTGATGCTCCTCCGTTGCGCTAAATAAAGCATACAACTTAATATTCCATATGGGTTTATGCATTTTGAATAAACATAGATTGATAGATAATTGAATTTGAATTATCACTATAAAAGGAGAAAATATGCTACTTAAAAACTATCCGCATTATTATTTTTGAGAAAACAAACATTTTTTTTCACTACCCAAGTGATATCTTTCATTTAAGTATATTTGCAATTTATAAATTTTGGTACATTTATGTTTTGGTTTGAAGGTTGTTTGAAGCATGGATTAAAAGCGCTTTAAACCAACAATATTTGTGTGGCATCAGACCACGACCTTAAGTGGTTTGAAGCTAGGTTTGAAGGTTGATTTGATCAGTTTGAACATAACCTTAGGAATTAAGCTATAATGACACTTATACCAATGTATTGTTTAAACCTCGCCCTTATCAGCTACACAAAAGCCCCGATGCAAGACCTTTTTAGTTAGTGTTCCGGTGTTACGTGCGAGAAAACCTGCCCAACTTTTAAACCCCCCTTACGCCATATGCTCTTTATAAACATGATGAAAAGCTCACATTCTTGAGGGGGGTTTTTAGTTTCACAATAATCACGAGACGGTGCAGGTTTTCCTGAAAAACGAGAAAAACATGAAGTTCACCCTGTGCGAGAAAACCCCCATCGTCTTATCTGTTTAATCAAGTATTTAGCGGCGATATCTTATCAAGTTTAAAGATAACATGGTATATTTCATTTTAAATAAAATGAATATTAAAAATGAAAATGATTTAATAATTTCATCAGAGAAAAAAAAAGGTCATTTTTTTATATTCATTACATTGTATCCGTGGTCTTACTCGAGTGATATGAAAAAAAGTTTAAAGTAGTATATAGCTTTTGGTCATTGAATACTTAGTAAGATATATGAAATAAGAGAATGTATAGCAAATAGTTATAACGCGTTGAAATGATATGTTTTTTTGCAACTACATGTAGTTATTTCAATTACAATTGAACGGTGAAGTCTTTTTAGCTGAGTGAGTATATATCGTCGCGTTTCAAGGCATTGACTAAAAGACTTAGGAGGATTAACATAAGGGTGCTCATTCGGAATAACCATGTTCTCAGTGATCCTAGTTCAGTGTATATAAAGGTTGTTATCATTATCAGGGTTATCATTATTAGAATTCATATAACTATTATTTTTGTTTGCAAAATTGTTACTCGTGCTGGTTAAAGAAGTGAGATTAAAATTTTCTTAAATGTATTGTATGGTCACCTACGCAAAATTTATCATACACATTTATATAAGATATTATTTGAATACAATTTTGGGAGATATTAAACATTTATTTATAATATTCAACACATTAAGTCGCCAAAAATATAGCTCAAATATTTGCAAAACATATAAAGATAAGACGGCAGGGGTTTTCTGAACCAGGCAGGTTTTCCTGCACGCATGCGAATGCGTTCAAGAAAACCCCACGGGTTTATTAAACCAGGCAGGTTTTCCTGCACGTAACACCGGAGTTTCAAAAAAGCCAACAAAATTTGCAAATATTTTCCAAAAGCTGCAGAATAAAACCAAAATATCTAAAAACACCTGGCACAACAGGTAAACAATCGTTTTCGAATATTTTTTTTTTTTACAAAAAGGTTTTTATCAAGACAACTGAGTTGTTCGTCGTTGTCTAGCCAGTTTGGATCAAAGAAACTGTCAGATCAATACTCAGTAAAAAAAACTCAATATAAGCATAGCAAACTTTATTCATTTAGGTAAACAATTAAACAATGACGCGAAATACAAATGCAAGAAAGAATAACTCTCCCAAAATGATTTGACAAAAACAATTAATTAAATTAAAGACAAAACCATTGAGAACAGCTTGTTATAAATGAATTTCGTAGAATTCTACCTCCTGATATCCAAGTTTTTTAGACGCAGTGATTTTACAAATACAACTGAATTACTTATATTATCATGATACATAAGCAAAATTACCTAATTTAAGACTTGTCTCAAACAGGTCAATCGATATAGAATATAACAAATTACACATATTTCAGCTGTTTCAGTTAAACTGATTTTTGGTAAGCTTCATTGCGATCTATAAAATATTTAAATGTTTTTTTTTGTTCAACGTTTCACGTACACTCCTGATTAAGGGCAATTATAAAAGAAATAATGACAATCAAAAAAATGCAAGGATGGCCGGTTTTATATCGCTTCAGGTTTACAACAACATGCTATACCTCAAATACATTAAGTCATGAAACATAAATATTGAACACAATAATTCAGTCTAAAGTTAACATCAATATTTTTGGCAGCAGATAGCAAAGACATGTGACTAGATTTCTAATTAATACTATGGTTTAAGCACATCAACAATTCACAAACACATACAAATCAAGATACCATACTCCCCAGTTATACTGATTAATAATCAACGAGCGGAAATGTTATGGGTCACTACCTTATGAGTATAACATAAAAGGTATCAAATAATTACATACTAGAATATAACATTATTGAGATGCTGAGATGAAAGTTCTTCATAGCCAGAGTTTAATTAATTAATAATTGCGAAAAGGAAGAGATCACATATTGTTCATGACATGAATATACCTACGACCCAAGATTTGGAATAACAATAATTATGCTTGGACATACAACGTTTAATTTAATCGTATGACTCTTTCGAAACAAGTTTTAAATTTTAGAGTTTTATGCTCTTAAGTTTTCCTAAATAAAATATGATAGTTTTTTTTTTTCCAATTTATGAGATACTTTTATACGTTTTACTGTGATTTTTTTTTTAATTTTCGCCCCCATTACAAGCACTTAACAATATATCAAAGCAAAAGCAAAAGCGCTTAATGCAACCCAAAATTCCATTGCACATAACATGCTCTACCCTTCTAATTAACATATCCTAATCGGTTCATGATCTGTTTATATACATAAAGTCAAATTGGATAACACAAGTAATGCCTAAAATTGTATAAAATCACAGCTCTAGCTTTTTAATTAATATTTGGTTTAAAATAATGCAAATTGGTTACATGGAACAAAACGCAGTTGATTAATTATGATACATTTTGGAATATCATTACCAAGATGAGAAATCATAATACCTTTGATCTATTATTGTGAAGCAAAATTGTAACAAAATCTAAACCTTTTTCTTAATATATTTTATCTTATTTAACCAAAGTAGAACATTGCGGAAATGATTTATTTATCGAGTGCAAATCTAGAAAAATGACTTAAATGTAAGAATGAATTATAACCTCCCATAATTCCCTATAAATAACACAAAATATCACATCTTAATAACAACATTGATTTGGAAGCAAATGACCAACTAAGAAGGCATTTTTAATTTTTTCGATTTTCTATTTAAAATTCGATTACTTCCATTTCACTTAAATTTGTAACATTTGGTGTGTAGATACGAAAACTTCGAAATGTCAAGATTTAAAACTTGTAAAATTTAATTTCCGACTCGACGCTATCCTTAAACAGATCATTCAACTCGGCCAAATCGGCCACATCGGCATTCGTCGCGAATTCCGACATTTCCCGAACGCACCGCTCCTCCATGTCACGCAGCAAATCGCGCACCTGTACATTGACGTCACTTCCGGGAAGTGGCTTAATGTGCGAATGCGCCTTGTAATAGATATATGGTACATTCGATTATAAACAGAGTTAAGATACATTTTTTTATCAATAATTTTTGTTTATGGAGAGGATTTGGGCTAAATTTAATACTTTATCTAATATTCTTCACATTGAGTGTAAGTTGTGACACATTGATGCCTTTGAAATATGAAATAAAATCACTTCTACTATTAATACTGCATATCATATATTAATTGTCGAAATCGAAATATATGTATGAAACATTCATATATTCACAAAGTATAGGCGCACTAAAAGTATTACAATTTTTGAAATAATAATAACACATTTCATACCTTGTACAACTCGTGGCTATTATCGCCCGCAACGTGTTGCGTGAGATTCGAACCCGTGGCCCCGGGCACAAACACAAAGGGTTTGAACACGGAGCAGGCGGGGTTGGGTGTGGCCGTGAACCAATGCTGACTTAGCACTTTTTTACTTCCGATCAATAATATTGAGACTTGACTTCCGGTGGTAACGGACTTTTTCGGGCCAGTTCCGGTTTGGCAAATGGCGGCGTCTTCGTCACGCAGAATCTGCATCATGTGTTGTATGCCGAAGCTACCTATACAAAAATGGAAATTAAAATTTGGCATTGTTATTTGTCAAACTGAGGTACATTACAATCCAGGAATTAATAAGTCTATTTGTAAAAAATATATTTGCCTTTCTTTTTCTCGGTTTTTCATATGAATCATAATCACAAACAATAGAGAACCAACATGTATTCGGCGTTACTCCTTTTTTGCCAGACAATAACCGTTTCTATGCATAGAAAATTAGATGTAGAAAAATAATATATATAAAAAGTCATATTTGAAAGTCGAACCTGTTGCACTTTTCTTCTGCAGCAGGCCGAGTCCACATTCGTATCGTTTGCTGGGCAAGAACGGGCCGCTAAAGAAACCTGCAAGCAAGAGGTTGTGTATATGTACCAATATATATTACTTCATGTATTCTTATTCTGATTTCAAGTGTACTGCAGTC